>JAGVVM010002079.1:0-50822 GCA_019149425.1 Psidium friedrichsthalianum
GCTCATTTGCTACATTTGGAAATTCCGTTGCTTTTACTTCATTATTGGAAGTATAGTCCATCAACTTACACATACTGGAGGACGAAGAGAGAAGCCCGGCCAGAGGGGCGATGATGAGCGAGGATGGAGCCAGAGGAGTGCAGTCCTTGTCGGAGGTGGACCGCCGCTAGCCGGCCAGAGGTGTACGGAGATGCTGGGGGTGGGACGTGCGGCACACCATTTCATTGAGCGGACCTATGATACAGGGTCATCAGCATGGCCCCCGTAGGTACCCCGGTCCCTATGATTTTCGCTGGCAGCGTCACGTCGTTTCCAACACATCGAATCTTTTCCATCCTAATCAATGCCAACTTAAAGAGGGGAAAAAAAAACTTAGCTTTAGTTACTCTAAGAGCTCCTGTTACTCACGGTGATCTTTTCTAAAGTTGAATGAAACTATCATTGCTTGGTAATTTTTTCAATTACCTGAATGACAGCCATCACACGACAACGTCATGGCGGAAAGCATTGTTCGCATTGCCGCACGAAAAAGTTGAGAAGTGAGCTTCAGCCCGGCGTAGTAGACAGTTGTGTGAAAATCAAAAAACAACAGGTCTATTGACTTAGGCACAAGCCATGATCAGTACATAACTTTTTTTCTCCCGGCATCATACTCGTAACTTTGCGTCATTAGAGGTACAGTGGGCGATTATTACGACAAGAACGGGCCTTAACCCAAGTAGTGTCCAGGACGAATATTTCATGAAACCAGGGAACGTGGGGGGAATCTTGGGTTGCTTCTTCCTGCAACCGTAATGTGAGAAAAATTTAGGCAATTTGAAGAAAGAGAAGAGGAAGGAAAAAAAAAGAATCATCGCAATGCATGCCACTCGAAATAATGTTGCCGACTCTCTCGAAGATGAAGGCGAGGGGGCGATGACGGCGGTGGCTAAAGGGCATGGCAGGTAGAGACGAGGCACATAGTGGCTCATGCGTGGTTGAGGAGACCTTGGTGATACGATGTTTCATGCCAGCCGTATCCGAACTGCAAGGGAGATCATGGCAAAGTAGTCGTTTTGGAGTTCTCTAGGAACTTGTTGCAGCCCTTTAGCTTGTCCATGCGGAAGCCCTTTCCTTTCCTTTCTTTCAGCCCTTCTCATGGGACACAACTTACGATGAGAGAAGATGAAAGAGAATAGAGAAAGCAGTAAGTGTGAAGGGGTATAGAGAGAGAGAGAGGGAGAGGGTGATCTGAGTCGATCCTAAGATGAAGAGGAAGGATGAGATGGGTTATTTATATGAAGTTTTGGCGGAGGGGATAGCTAGAAGCATACGGGTACTTGCTTGTGTGTTTGTTTCTACACATATACGTATGGCAACTCTCATTGGTGTAATGCGTCTGTAAATCATTACATTTTATACGTGTTCTTTGTGGCTGAAATACTACATCAAGTCGAGGGTGTGTAACTACACACACCACGACGGACTTCTCTCCTATTCCTCTAGTCATCTCCAATTCTAGTTTGACTGTGGGCCACCATCTCCATTCTTTTTTAATACGTTGCGTCATATTATACTCGTTATTTCTCTCTACGTATTGAATATCATTCAATTAACCACAATCTGATATATAATTGTTACTCTCGTATATTACAACGTACCTACCCGACTACTCTATGCAATCGTAGTCTCAGTCCCCCTCACTCTTTATATGTGTCCGCATGATCGCATATGAGACAAACCGTCTTGTTTCTCAGTCTGCATTTGTCGTGGTTGTGTACCCGCACACCACAACAGCTACACACCCGGATTATAAACGTGTGATATACTTATGTGATAAAAACCAATTTAATCCTGTGCTCGCCACAAGGTATTGTCCGTGTGTGTTTACTCGATGTGCAGTTACTGATGTCGACTGTCTGTAGTACAGTGACCGTGCGTTACGATTTAGACAATATTGTGACATTATTGTCTCATAATTGGCGCAGGCACCGTATATGTGGCGATGACATTAATAGTCGTAATTGACTGTCTTAAGCTCTGCTTATCTCTCCGATATATGTTATATTTCACTGTGAATGCACTCTGTTTAATTAATACACGAACCTATACAGACAACAACAATAACGTGTGGAACTATTCTAGACTATCCACTGACGATGGACATACACCAGAACTAGGCAAGATGGTGCAGGCTGACAAGATGTGAATCACGGACAAGCGTCGGAGGACCACACGAAGGAGATACAACACATGGAGGGTAGCCAAGAGGAGGTAAGAAAAACAGGTGTGTGATGGTGTGTATAGATGGGACCAAAGATAAATAATATATATCATAATATAAAGTAGTGTGTAAACCAATAGTAATGTGCTAAGTTTAGGAAAAGATGGTGCAAGTGTGAAAGGAGGGGGTAGGGGAAGGAGAGGATAAGAGGGGTGAAAGGGGAAAAAAAATGATAAGGGTATAAGAAATATAATTTAAAAACGTGAAGAAAGTAAAATTAGATGATAATTTTGATGTAGATAGAAGAAGGAGAGGAGGTTAAAAGCGCACGAGTACTCAAAAATAAGAAGGTGAGCAACGCACAGTGTACTACAACAGACAAAACGTGCGTAATGTACGTAACGACGTTAGTATATACTGTAGCAAATCTATTTTTCTTAATGAGACGTGATTGTTAATTGATTTAACTTCGTGCGTCCTTCTGGAGAGCCGAAAATGTCAAGCAGAAGGGACTGAGAGTTAAGTGAAGAATTCCTAACGAGTTTGCCTTTTTGCATCGCGCGTGTTTTAAACTGTATTTTTAGCCTTTATGCAGCAAGAATATCGGCTTCGAGAGCAAGAGTCCGGCAACTGCTCAGTGCGCTTCATCTTAATTAGTTTTAATAACACAAGTTTAATGTCACATGCACAATTGAATTTCAAAAACATTCTGTTCATCACCGGGCGCACCCTTATCAGTTAAACAAGGGGGGGGGGAATCTTCCAAAGTGGGAGGAAAAAGTCCAAAAAAAAAATCATAAATCAATACTCATTCCCCTAATTTTTTTTTTTAAATTGTGTCATTTTTAAAATTAAGTTTTTTACAACTAATCCACCGTCATTTGGCCGATCGCTAACGTGGGGCAGTAGCCTTTACGTTCCGGTTGATTGAAATTTTTTAAGAATTATTTGATACCATTTCAAATACGTTTTATTTTGCGAAATTTTATGTTTATGTCATCGTTTTTCTTTACTTTTTTTTTTTTGGACAACTGATGAGTGCAAAACCCTCGTTGGCAAACAGGAGAAAAAAAAAAAAGAGAGATAAATAAATTCAATATAAGTCATGGTAATTGCTTAACACTTATCTTGGTAATTGTAAATTACGAGCTTGATTTGCATAATGAAAAACTACAAACATATGATAGTTTACCGAAGTTATCAGTAGCTATAATCAACTAATCGCCAAACTTATTATCCTAATGGAAAGTCACAATCAAAGTGGAGAAGCTCAATCACTTATTAGGTTTGTGCTATTTTGACGAATATTTTTCAAAATAATTCTTGTTTTTTGCTTTGGATCACTTAAAAAAATGAGTGATCATATATTATTTTTCCAGTCAACAAAAACATTTTCTTTCCAAAACTTAAGTTTGGGAAAATGATTTTTTCTTTTAAAAATCAAAAATCATTTTCCAAGCTGGGCCAAAAAACCTGTGCTTAGGCACAAGAACCCTGACGCTCGTTCTTAGACCTTGGCAGCGAAGCAAATTTCCTCGCACCCAGACTCGAGACTCTGGCACCCTACACTGAGATGGCAGGCCTCGTAATATTGAGATCGAGCCCTGGACATCACCCAAAGCCGATTTTTTTATAAAAATTGTAATTTTGTAATTTACATTTTTTTCTTTTCTTTCCCCCACGATTGCTAAACCTTGATGACAATAGACAACTGACCATAGATGTAGGCTAGTGAGCTTTAGGGCTGTCGCCTGCCAATCAAGGCAGAGAAAGAAGGAAAAAATAAAATAAAATAAATCATTATTTACGAATGTCAAGATGTATGCGTGATTATGTTAGTGAAATCTCACATTGAAGAATTGATGAGGTGTTAAATAGTTAATATTTTAATTGACTCATAACTCATTGACTCAAATTTTGAGTGAGAATGAGTTTAATTGGATCTATTAATATACTTAGACTTAGGCCTACTCTTGGCCTTTTTCCTCATGTGAAAGTATCGGACTTCTGATGTGTATTCCAAAAAAAAAAAATTACACTATTTCAAATTTTAGAGATATGTTTATTGCAAATCCTAAAACTTATCACGAAAGTATAATTAAGTCCCAAAACTTACAAAAAGTGTAATCATGTCGTTAAATTTGTCAAATTAGTGCAATCGAGTTCTTCCGTTAATTCCGTCCAACTTGATTAACGAAAAATGCTGATGTCACTTATTTAAAACAACGTAGTTTTGGTATGAATCTAATTTTTGATATAATTTTTATTTAAACCAATTTAAAAAATAAGGTAAATTTTTTATTAAAAAAATGGTGAGGGCTTTGTAACCCTCGTCTTCGTCCTTGCCATCGATCGATGGGAGTCGCTAGACCCTGGCCCACTTCCCCACAATCGCTAGCCCTTCCTGTTGTTGGTTTTGAATTTTTTTTAAAAAATTTAATAAAAATTATATTAAAAATCACATTTAAACCAAAACAACGTCGTTTTAACCTCGTCGTTGTCATGTAAAAGAGAGAAAATATTTTAAAATAAAATACATCAACATTTTTCTTCAGCCAAATTGGATGAAACTAATGGAAGGACTTTATTGCACAAATTTGACAAGTTTTATGATTTGATTGTAATTTTTACAAATTTTGGGGATTAATTGCATTTTCGTGACAACTTTTATGACTTATAGTGAACGTATCCCTAAATTAAAAAAAAATTATCCACGTGAACATTGGCTATACCACAAAAAAGCCTGATGTCCATGTCAACAATTTTCGACCAAATAATGATGCGAAAAAATCAAATTAGATTTTCCTTACTAGACGACAAAAAATGATGGCAAATCAGATTTTGAACCAAACACCGGAAAAACGAAATTGTTTTCCTATAAAATGACTTTTCGAAAAACATTCTACAAGAATCGCACATTTTTCTCGTAACAAATGAAACCTAAGTGAAAAAATTACTTTTCCTATTGAAAAGTTACTTATCAAATGGATAATTATTAGTTACTAATAGATACCTAATAGCCTACCCTCAGGTCCCTTACTAGACTAACCACAACGAAAAAAGCTTAATCTTTTGATGTATTAATAAAATAATTACGTAAATAGAGAGGTCTTTAAAAATTCATAAGTTGAAAGTTACTTTTTCTCATGATATCACATGGAAATAAAAAATTTCTTTTTAAGCAATTAACTCTTCCTGACATGGAAAGTCACAAATAATGTTTCAACAACTTGATTTTTGATAGAAAGGTCGCCTGAGGCATAACCTTAAGACATTCGGAATCCCGATTCACCTAAAGCCAAATGGACACCATCAACAGGTGCCGCCGAGCAATCGTCGGATAATCTCATAATGAAATTTTATAAGTTTTAATTCACTAACATTTCTGGTGACATAAAAATCAAACTTTACGTTTAAGTATTTTCCAATAAATATACTTAATGAAAATCTAAGAAAATTTTCAAATAAGGGCATGATGTGACTTCGTTTTCTCCAATAAGAGTTTAAAGTGGACCTTGTTTTAAATAATTGCCTGAAATACCATCATTATTGCAAATGAAGCCTTGATCAAGGGTATTTTTTGTCATTTGGTATTTTTTTAATTTCTTTTTTCTATCTTTTTCCTTTCTTTTCACTAGTGAGGGCTAGGCGAGGCTGCCCTTGGCCATCATGACCCACGCCTATGTTGGGGCTAACAATGTAATCTAGAATAGATAAATTGGTTGTTTCCAAACTTTTTCACTTTGTACGGAAAACAAAAGATGATATAAAAAAATCGGGTGAGCAGATGTTTGACTACATAATATCTGGGAGTGTGCAAAGCAAAGTAAAGAAGTGAGAGGCAAGCACACTAGATATATAGTGGTTCGGCTTTCCCATCAGGTAATGACTACTTCAGGCTTTCTTTCAAAAACATCAACTTATTTGGACTTCAAACAACTTCACGGACCTGATCTTTCAAACTCTGATAAAAAGATTGTCAGCGACCAAATCTTTTTGGTCCTTAGCTAATTTTTTTCATAAAAGCGCTTCACACTTCAAGCAATTTTTACCCGAATAGTCATCACGTGATTCCTTAGTCTTTAAAAATATATCCACACTTTGAGGAAAAATAAATACCAAAGGATGATTTGAAAATTATCAAAATATTTTATGGGATATTTTTTTCGCCAGCCCAGCCTTGCGAGAGCCTCACTCAGCTAGCGGTTACAGCCCTCACCTATGCGAGCCATTGGCAAAGGTGCTTGGGCAAGGCGAGCCCTCGCCAAATCTGGGTGAGGGCCTGGGCGAAGTTGCCAACTGTTGGCAAGCCCTTGCCGGCCCTCGTCCAGTGGCTAGCAAGGGTCGCCGGGCTCCTGTTGGCTACAACAAATAAAAAAAAAGGAAAAATGAAAATGAAAAACAAAAAATAAGTCAATGACAAAAATGCCATCAATCAGGTTATTCTTTGAAATAATGAGAGTACTCTGGATCTTTTTTTAAAATAAAATTCACTTTAAATTTTTATTTGAAAAAAATAAGGGCAAATCAGATTTTCATTTGAAATTTTCTCTAAAAATCTCGAGGGCTTCACCAGCCCATTCTGACCCGGGAAATGCATGGACCAGGTATCCTTTTCTTGGCCAAAATTTGCTCCCCAAAAGCTCTCCTTCTCAGGATGGGTTTCCATTGCAGGGGAGATCAGTACGCGGCCCGGCCTGCTTTCTGAACGCTGACCCAAAGCACATCATGAGAAGGACCATCTCATAATTCCCATTTGTTTTTTTGAGCGGGACGCCGATGGCGATTTCTCTCGTCACCATCTGTTGACGTGACTCTGTGAGGCATCACAGATTGACACGGATGTGAATTCACGACTCTCTTCCACCATTGCGGTTGGAAATTTCCAGCTCTTGCCCATTGCGGACGTTTAAAAAATTCATAAAGCAGCTCATCTTCTTACCAAACCTGATCCTGGGATGATGATTTGTTTGTCTTTAGCAGAAAAGAAAGGAGATGGATTAGGGTAAAATCCCCAAAGGAAATGCGGCACAAACGCAACAAAATAAAAAGTAAAAGCGACGCGAAAAAATTAAGACATAAAATTTATCTTAATTCATTTTTAAATAAAGGCTACGCCAATAAGAAAAATTTCATTATGATTAACACATCATACCTTCTTATTACAAAAAGCTATTCATGAGTTTAAAATTTAAATTACAATAAAACACAGACTCAATCTATAAAAACTCTCTGACAGCTCAAATACTCTGCTCTCGTAACCTCCTCCGTCAGGGCATCTCTCTGGATCTTTGCTCGCTCAACGGATAATAAAATTCTTAGTATCTCACGATGGGAGTATGAACGATAGCCCACTGAAAGGTGGCAGCTGATGACCTGTGATCACACGGGCTAACGTATTTAGCCCAATAAAAATATTTTGACCGATTAATGCATATCCAGAGATTTAATGCTTTCTTGTCTCCAACCTATCCAGCCAGGCTGACTTGGCCAACTCTATCCATATCCTGACACATTGTAATTAAGTAACTTAGAAATCTCGGATATGGATCGAAGATCCTAAAAGCTGCCATTCAAACCTACTGGTATAGCACCCAGGTTTAATCCAACGAGAAGATAGAACACAAGAAAGGAAGAGAAATCCCTCCCATCTTCGGAAAATTCTGTGTGCCCTTCTTTTTCTCCCATCCGTCGATCAAAACTACCGGTTCTCCAACATCTTCTTGTCCCCATTTTGCATGGCCACTCAGAATATATCCTCCTACGTATGATGCACTTTTGCGCGTCTCTGGAGGCTCAGAATCTGTAGCACCACTCAAAAGAACCAGTGACTGTCTTGTCTAGGCAAAAGTGAAGTGATTCCTAGGTTTCTTGAGGATGTTGTGGGGTGATCTTGTGACCCAGGTTCTGATTCCTGGGTCTGCTCTGGTGGGGATTGGATTTGCTCTGCTCCAGTGGTTCCTGGTATCCAGAGTCAGGGTCTCCGAGGATGTCAATGGCTACCATGACAGCCTGATCGAGAATGAAGATCAGGAGGAGGGTGTTGATCAGCTCGATGCTGTCATCAAGTGCTCTGAGATTCAGAATGCCATCGCTGTTGGTAAAGTCCCTGATTCAATCTTTTAAAAGAACTTCTCCGGGCTCTGTTTTTCTGTGACTTGTCTGTGATGGCTCTGGAGATGGTGAATTGTGTTTGAGAACTTCTCAGGGCTCTGTTTTTCTGTGACTTTTCTGTGATGGCTCTGGAGATAGTGAATTGTGTTTGCTGTGTAGATTATGAAAGATGTATTTATAGGTATTGTGTTTGCTTTTACAGACCTTGCTGTTGTCATTTTTTTTTTTTTCACTCGTTCTGTCTTCTTTTGCTGCTAAAAATCATATGCATCGGACAAGACTCACTCTGGGCGGGCACCTTACATAGTACCCAGCATCATCATCACAATGTTCTCTATTATTATACAAACAGGGGAATATAGAATAAGACCAAACTGATGTGCTGAACAAATCAAAAGCTGATCTCTAGCCAAGGAAATGCTCTCCTCGGCGAGAAACCTCGTCGCTGTTAGTCGGACGGCCCGGTGCTGTCCAAATAAATAGGTACAAAAATATGATTTTTATGTAGTTCATATCTAAATTGCACTGATTACTGTTGGGTGGAGTTCAATAATTGAGGTGACTTTCTGGAAACAATTGTTGGAAATCTAGATTTTCAAATGGCTTAGGGTGGTCCGACCGAACAACTGGAAAATAATTGCTTGTGCTTGTTTTAGGATTAGTCTAGCTCCATCTGCCAGCGAAGAACCATTTCTCCAGGATTTTACTGAATGTTATGATTCTTAGTACTCTACCTGAAGTGCAAAACTTGGCAGAAGAGAAACAAATTTGATATACCATTAGATTCCTTCTCTGTGGCATTGGTTGAACTTGGAAATTGATCTTAACTACATCAATACTTGACCATTTTTTGTTCCAGGCGCGACATCTTTCCTATTTACGGAGTATAAGTACCTCAGCATCTTCGTGGGTGCATTCGGCGCCATCATTTTCCTCTTCCTTGGTTCAGTTAAGGGCTTTAGCACCGAAAGCGAACCTTGCACTTACAACCCAGGAAATCTCTGCAAACCGGCTCTGGCCAATGCCGTCTTTAGCACAGTGGCCTTCTTGCTCGGCGCTGTCACTTCTGTGCTCTCAGGCTTTCTAGGGATGAAGATAGCGACGTATGCCAATGCTAGGACAACTCTAGAAGCCAGGAAGGGTGTTGGGAAGGCGTTTATTGTGGCCTTCCGGTCGGGTGCTGTGATGGGCTTCCTTCTCGCTGCCAATGGCCTTCTTGTTCTATATTTGTCCATCAATCTGTTCAAGATTTACTATGGAGATGACTGGGAGGGGCTGTATGAATCTATTACCGGTTATGGACTAGGTGGTTCTTCGATGGCTCTCTTTGGAAGAGTTGGCGGAGGTATATATACCAAGGCGGCTGATGTCGGCGCAGACCTTGTTGGGAAAGTCGAGAAAAATATCCCTGAAGACGATCCACGGAACCCAGCTGTAATTTTTTTTTCCCCCTTCCTTCTACATCCGTCGAGAGACAACATTGTTGCCTGTGACATATGAACGGATATGCTCAATGTAGTGTTTGATTTGCAGGTGATTGCAGACAATGTGGGTGACAATGTCGGGGACATTGCAGGAATGGGCTCTGACCTCTTCGGGTCTTATGCCGAATCATCATGCGCTGCACTCTTTGTCGCGTCGATCTCGTCTTTCGGCACAAGCCATGACTTCTCGGCCATGTCCTATCCACTCATAATTAGCTCGATGGGGATTGTCGTCTGCTTGTTAACAACACTATTCGCGACAGATCTTTCTGAGATCAAGCACGTGAGTGAAATCGAACCGTCGTTGAAGCGCCAGCTTCTTATCTCAACTGTCCTGATGACTGCCGTCATCGCCACGGTCACCTTCTTTGCTCTGCCATCGGAATTCACTTTGTACAAATCCGGGACCGACAAAATCGTGAAGAACTGGTACGCTTCTGGCTCTACCATTGTCATTTCGGATTCTTCTTTATTCTTATGTGTTCTAGAACATTTTCGTTGATGCGATTAATATGGTCACAGGCACCTATTCTTCTGCGTCGCGACCGGCTTGTGGGCTGGACTTGTTATCGGCTATACAACGGAGTACTACACGAGCAATGCTTACAGGTGAGTTTTGGCTTCAGGATTTGTGACTCTTCATCTTGTGAATATATCAGATCATGTAGCATTTGGTGGTCACCAAGGACACATGCAAGTCCAGGACAGCTGACTAGTGATCATATCAGTCCTGTGCAGGACGTGGCGGATTCTTGCAGGACTGGCGCTGCGACCAACGTGATTTTCGGATTGGCTCTGGGCTACAAATCTGTCATCGTCCCGATATTTGCCATAGCAATTGCTATTTTCGTGAGCTTCAGCTTCGCCGCCATGTATGGAATCGCTATGGCTGCATTGGGGATGCTAAGTACTATAGCTACCGGTCTCGCTATTGATGCCTATGGACCTATCAGCGACAATGCTGGTGGGATCGCCGAAATGGCTGGAATGAGCCACAAAATACGCGAGAGGACTGATGCTTTGGATGCTGCCGGAAACACCACTGCTGCCATTGGCAAGGTAATGACGTATCTAAATTTCATCGCATGATCATTTGCCGTAAGCTAATGTGTATGATTTGAAGAACCTCGTTACACTGTCCGCCTTTTTCTCTTCAGGGTTTCGCTATTGGATCAGCAGCGCTTGTCTCTCTTGCCTTGTTCGGTGCCTTTGTGAGCCGGGCGGGCATCACAATCGTCGACGTATTGACCCCGAAGGTGTTCATAGGCTTGATTGTCGGCGCCATGCTTCCGTACTGGTTTTCCGCCATGACGATGAAGAGCGTCGGCAGTGCGGCGCTGAAAATGGTCGAAGAGGTCAGGCGGCAGTTCAACACCATTCCGGGTCTCATGGAGGGAACGGCGAAGCCCGACTATGCGAATTGCGTCAAAATCTCGACCGACGCTTCACTGAGGGAAATGATACCGCCCGGCGCCTTGGTCATGCTCACCCCGCTAGTCGCCGGTACCTTATTCGGAGTGGAAACTCTCTCAGGAGTTCTCGCCGGTTCACTCGTCTCTGGCGTGCAGGTATCTAGCTATTACCTTACCTTCTTAAAATCACAAGTACCAACATTGTTCGGTTCTAACGTCACTGAATTGATGAATCTGGTTTTGGTTTCCGGTTTAGGTTGCCATTTCAGCCTCTAATACAGGTGGGGCATGGGACAATGCAAAGAAGTACATAGAGGTGAGTCCACTCGTGTGCCTTGTGCTTTGATCATGTCATGTGAATCGGCTCTAAGTCTAAATTGATACGGGCTTGTGCAGGCCGGCATTTCCGACCACGCCAGAACACTAGGGCCTAAGGGCTCGGATGCTCACAAGGCGGCCGTCATAGGCGACACCATCGGGGACCCCCTCAAGGACACATCCGGCCCTTCGCTCAACATCCTCATCAAGCTCATGGCGGTCGAGTCATTGGTGTTCGCCCCGTTCTTCGCTGCTCACGGGGGCTTGCTGTTTAAGCTGTTTTGAACTCCGCCCGCCCCGGCTCTGTAACAGAGCATCTGCTGTAATTAGGACTCCTCTGTTGTAACCACGGCAGTTTCCTTTCAATCGTCGTTTTCAATATCACGTAATTCCTAGCTTAGTCACCCGATTTCATGCAATCCGCAGCCCCATTTTTCCTAATTGAATCACAAACCAGTTCTGTGTGAATCGCCGCAATCGTTATATAAAAGCTCAAGCTACTAAGCGGAGAAAGTTGCAGGCAATTGATATTATTCAGAGCTCGTCTCTAAGTGACGAGTCGCTTTTACGATACAAAGGATTTGAGAAATTGAACACGCGTATCCATGGCAACTCTCATATTTTAGCATCACCAGCTCCCTCAAATGCGCTATTAATCAATTTTTGTCGGTGGTCAATTGAGGAATTAGGTTTTATTATTATGGTCATTCGAAGACTAAATGTCTTCAAAAAGTTTCGATCAGGTCTCGCATTTGCGAGGAATGTTTTTTTTTTTTGGTCAAAGTAACATTTCATTTACATCTGCAAAAAAACACGGGTGAAATATCGCAGTCTAACTACTACAACTTCAAAACAAAACAAACTCCAGTTAACAAGATGAATCATCAAAACAAAGATAAGGGTCACAAACTCAAAAAGCAAATCTATGATTTCTTCGGATCAAAATGGACGGTAGATCACCGAATCCGTCTTCAGTAACGAGAACACATCAAAATCTTCATTTGTGGCTATAGTTTTGCATTTTGATGGTGCGCGCCTAAGTTCGGTGTCTCCAACACCGTCACCATGCAAAATAAAAAAAGTTGAACAAGTATAGATTTAATAGTGAGAGTGAAACCTTCATGAAACTTCTTTGACCTTCTTTAAAACTGGACTTCTACGTTAATGAGATCCGAGAGAAGCGAAACCCTAAAAATATGCACTTAAAAAACTTCCCAAAATGGAAGAAGATATAGATTAGATCAGAAGAAAAACGGCTCCACAAATGAGAGCATGTGACATATTTGCACTAAATTTTGAGGTAAATATGTCACATGGATACAAATTTAGAATTCGTAGTGTCACAGAAAAAAATTAAGGTAAATGTATCACACTAGTAAAAGTCTAGGGTAAATGTTTCATATGGATAAAAATTCATGATTTTTTGTGTCACTAAAAAAAAATTTAGGGTAAATGTATCACAATGAGTATAATTTAGAGTTTTTGGTAGCTTTTTTCCCCATCAAAGAAAGCCATGAATCCTCAACTGTCCGACTTCGAAACTTTATGTCTTATATTTGCACTTGTCCTATTTTTCCAAATTGTTAAGATTTCGTATCCACAAGCAAATATCGTATAGGATTTAGCAAGTTGTAAACTTTGTTTATTTCACGAAAAATAAATAATTTTTGAATTATTCATTTTTTAGGAAATAAATGGAACCTTTTACGGAAATGGGTAATTTGGAAAACGTTTTTCAAAAAATGATTACTGATATCGTTGATAAAAATGAATGAACGAAAAAGTTTTCATCGTCTGCGGAAATGTTTAGACACAAATTATTGTTGATAACATTTTTCACTAATTAAATATTCCAAACAATACATGTAATCATTTTTAGAAAAATACTTTAAAATCACTTATTTTTCGCGAAATAAATGAAGCCTTTAATGATCTTCGATTTTGCTTGCTAATAAAGGATGAGCATGAAAGTAATTCTATTTTTCTGTTCTATCAAACGTGTTTGGAATAGAAATTCATTTGATAACGCAATTTTACTTTTTCATTTACAAGACAAAATTTTGGCCTAAAATAGGTTTAGAACAAAAATAAAAAGTTGAAATTTTGTAATTTTCTATTTTATGAACAGAAATAGAAATAAGAATTCTTCTCATTACTCACTCTTGCTCTCATGTGCTATTGTTGTTGGCAGCTATTTGCCAATTGCTTCCACCGATCGCCAGTCGCTAGTCTCCAATCCCCAGCTCTTGTTTGCCCTTCATCATTCCTATTCGGCTGCTGTCGTATGCCGTTTGTCGATGTGCCGATCGCTTGTCGTCGGTCCTCGACTTCATTCACCCTTCGCAATTCCCCAGCCACCAACCGTCCTCTGCCCGTCTCCTGTCCCTCGCTCCCTTTCGCCATCGACCGACAAGCCATAGAAATATTATTCCCTTATCAAATGAATTCTTTTTCGAAAACGGAAAATTTATGTCACTATTAAATGCATGTCATTTCACTATTAAATACATGTCTTTGCTCAAAAACTCGTTCGAAAATAAAAATATAAAAATCAGTTTTGGCCAGACATAGAGCTCAGGAAGAGAATGGTGTCATTCACGCTCTAGATTTTCGCCAAATGTTTGATGAGATTAATTTTTTCCCAACTACCAAATAGGTTGCCTGCTGGGCTTATCTAATCCGACGGCTCAGATCCCCTCATTAAAAATCCACGAACACAAAAATGGGCTTTGTGTTGGACTATGTTTTGCACGTGCCAACTTTTGCAAGCATGCGAAATCCATTCCAGGAAAATCCACCTACTGAACAGCGGGCAGCTCCAACTCCACAGGCCCACCTAGTTCGTGCCACGAATCCATACACCTCGTGTAATTGCCAATCTCTCTCCGCCACATCCGCCAATGACGAGAGACAACGACATGTCCTCCTGCCATTGGTCCACGTCATCTGGTCACGTCCACGTGGGATGTCAACGCGCCACGTCAGGACCGATAGCGACGACCACTATATACCGCCGCCTGGACCTCACTTCGCCCACCTGCTTCGTCCACTCCGACTCTTTCTCTCCCTGAAGTCTGTCCCTCTCAATCTCTTGAGAGCGATGGCGATCGAGCGACCGAAGAACCCTAGGTGGTGCCTACTGCTGCTCGCCCTCTGCTCTATCGTGGCGATCGCCTCCGCTGAAGTCTTCTTCGAAGAGCGATTCGAGGGTACATTTCGCTTCTCTTGCTTGGTTTGGGTCCATTGGCGTACTTCGGAGCTCAATCGCGCCTCCCTTGCCCTTTGATATCGCGCTTCTCTGTTCGTTCTTCGTCGCTTCCAGTTTCATTCGACTGTTTTGTGGAAGATCTCGGAATGTGGTGGTTATGTCGATCGTAGTTTGTGAAGTTCGTTTTCAGATTGACCTGTTTATGCGTGGATCTGATAGCTCTTTGCTGAAGTTGCGCTGAACACTGCGACGTGCTTCTGAATCGAATTTAGATCGGTTCTAGCAGGATTTTTGCAGTCAGCTTTTGATCGTGCTTTCGTAATCTGAAATCAATTGCCTCGGCGGTGGCTGACCTGTTTTGGCCGCGACAGAGGAGGCACAAGATTGCTATCCTTGTTTAAACGTTATAATGTCATCTAACTGAGAAGTCATTGTCACTTACATGTTTATGTAACGGTTACTTCTAATGCCATAAATCGTCAAAAAACACTGTGCCTCAACTTTTTGAATGCTGAAGTGTTTGCTCCGAGCGGAACTTAAGTGAGGAGCAACAGCTTTACTGCGTAACTGACACAAGCATTGTGGCTCAAATTAGAATCACCAGTGGAATTGTCTTGGTGACTGGATGAAAGCTGCTGCCTGTTGTGTGAGGTGCTTGTATGTTCTAGTTATGTATATGTTGAGAGTGCGGCTTTACAAGCATATTGCCTTTGCTGCGTGGTGAGATATTCGATTTGATATTATGATATAATGCTCATTGCAAATGAATGACTAATTACTAAGACTGTATCCCAGACTAGAAAAATTCATTAGGGCATTGAGTACCGTTTGTGAAAAATTTGTGGTCAATTTACTAAGATTGTATCCCAGACTATATAGTATTGTGCTTTGGTTTCTCATTTTTGAACTCTGATTGAATTAGATGGATGGGAGAACCGGTGGGTCAAGTCCGATTGGAAAAGTGATGAAAACACAGAGCTGGGGAGTGAAACTACACATCTGGTAAATGGAATGGAGACCCTAATGACAAAGGTATACATTTCTCTCAGGAGTGAGCATATGCATTGTGAAATAGTTAGGTTGGTTGAATTTTTTCTTTACACATTTGAGAATCTGATGTCTGTGCCAGCTCGCTTCAGATTTATCATCGATCTCCTTTGCAGGTATTAAACGGTGAAGACTACAGGTTCTATGCTATATCATCACAATTCCCTGAGTTCAGCAACAAAGACCAGACCCTTGTCTTCCAATTCTCTGTCAGCATGAGCAGAAGCTTGACTGTGGTGGGGCTACATGAAGCTACTCAGTGGTGAAATTGATCAGAAGAAATTCGGTGTTGACACCCCACAGGTCACCATAGTTCCTCTGACTACAGGATATTACCTCTCTGCTCAGTTATTTTATTTGCAAACACATGCTCATTTGATGAATGTTGGGATTGCTGCAGTATTATGTTTGGACCTGATATCGTGGCCCACAGCACGAAGAAAGTTCATGCTATACTCAACTACATGATACCAACACTTGATCAAGAGGAAGTTCCCTGTGAGACTGATCAGCTTACTCATGTTTATACTTCATCCTCCGCCCCATGCCACCTACAGTATTCTCATTGATAATGCTGAGAAGAAAACTGGTAGCTTGTACTCTGACTGGGATCTTCTCCCTCCTAAGAAGATCAAGGATCCATGCCAAAAAAGTAAGTTACTGAGCTATTCATCTAGCTTCTCCTCTGTAGTGATAGTTCTCATGCTGATTCCATTGCTTGGTGGCAGCCAGAAGACTGGGATGACAAGAATAATATCCCTGATCCAGAAGATCAGAAGCCAGAGGTATAGGCCGTTATGTCCATGGAGTTCGTTCTTTATGAAGTTGATCTCTTATGAGCATGGAATGAACTGACAGTCTCCATGTGCCTGCAGGGATATGATGATATACCTAAAGAGATACCAGATCCTGATGCCAGAAGGTGATGTGATTATTTTCAAGTTGTTTATGCAGTTTTCTCCGTTTTGTGATTCAATTTTTGTTTCTGCACCGTTGGTGTTCAGCTACTTAATGGAGTTTTGATGATGGTGTTTGCAGCCTGAGGATTGGGATGACGGGAGGATTGTGAATGGCAGCCCAACTATTGCTACCCTGAGTACAAGGGACCATGGAAGCCAAAGGTATGAGAATGTTCTTGACCGTGTTTAATGAGATCGTTGGATCACACAGTTTTTAAGAGTCCCTCTATTCCTGTAGAAAATAAAATCCCACCTACAAGGTGAAGTGGAAGGCTCCGATGATTGACAACCCAGGTTGTTTTGTCAGTAACATTGTTTCTTGGTTTTTCTTCTTGTGATCTTTTTTATACTCTCAAATTCAAACACTCTTAACAGATTTCAAGGATGACCCAGAGCTATATGTCTACCCAACCTGAAGTATGTTGGCGTAGAACTGTGGCAGGTAATGTGTTTTCTTCTCTGCTATTCTTCTCTTCATATGGCATGAATATTTATGGGCAGTGTTGGTGTGCCTCAGGTCAAATCTGGACCTTGTTTGACAATGTCTTGGTTTGTGATGATGCCGAATATGCAAAGAAGCTTGCCGAAGAACATGGGGCAAGAACAAGGATGTATGGAGTATATGCTTTTGATTTATTTATTTATTTATTTCAAGCAAGTGATTATATTACCATTGTCATCTCTGAGATTGTCCAACTTCTATTACTTTCAGGCTGAAAAGGCAGCATTTGATGAGGCAGAGAAGAAGAGAGAGGAAGAGTAATACGTATCATTGTTTTATTGTTGATATATTAAGTTAATTGCTATTTAGTTTCATAGGATTCCCACATTGGCCTGCTAAAGTTTCCATGCACCACCGCATTTTTCCATGATCTTTTTCCAATTCAATAACACTAACTCCTGGTGCAATGCTTTATCAGGAAGCAAGGACGATCCTGTTGATTCCGATGTAAGTCTATGAACCTTGTACAAATGCAGTAAGATCTATTTTTTTGTGTTCTGTGTTTTTTTCATGGGGGTTAATCTGCTGTTCTAGGTTGAGGATGAAGATGATGAGCCGATGATGCTGAAGAAGATGATTCCGATGCAGAAACCAAAACAGATGACAGTGTCGAATCCACGGACGATATCAAGAGTGAAGATGTAAAGGTAGGGGTTCCTCCAAACCAAAGAAAAAAAAAAAAAAGAAGAAACAAAGAAAGAGGGCGACGTGTTACTCTTGGCTTGTTTTTGTCTCTTCATCTACTGATGAAAATTTCTCTCCCATCTTCTCTCTTTGCAGGATGAGCTGTAGGCATTGGCAAAATTGGAGTAACGAGGTGCTCCGAAATTCATAACTTCTTTTTCCTTTTTCTTGTTCAGTTGTAGGAATTTTCGTCGGAGAGATAAGAGAGTGAACATGTAATGCGAAAGTGCATGGCTTGATTGCATCAATGTCAAAAATCCGAGTCCGAGGATTGGGAAAAGGAAGAGAACATATGTTGCCTCAATTGCTCTTTTCCCTCACCGTTAAGCTCTCTCTGCCTAGCATATATATCTATTTGATGACGTCCCTGGCTAGAGAGAGAATATGAGAAGATGGATTCCCCGCAACCGTCGCAAATCCGAAAGTTTGGTACAATCAGCATAGCTTTGGCATGAAGTCCGCAACAGTCTCTCTCAGTGACGCATGCTTCTTTTTTTTTTTCCCCTTTTAAGGGTTCGAGCACTAAGTTGATGATCATAAGTAGATCTGAGAATCGTGTTCGTAAGCATTAGGGCAGTTAGTTGGATATGTTACGTCGTATGTAACTCAGTGACGTGACCATGTTCCTTCAAGCAAAGTTTTAGAGTTGTCGCCCTCCTCTCCTCCATCCATGCCTCCGCAACAGACTCAGTGACTCGCCGTTGCGTGTGGCGGAACGGTCAACATCTCTTATCTAGGCATCTATATCCTTCTCATTTACATCCCCACTAAGGAAAAACTGGTCAGAATGGTCGAGAGCACAAAAGTATCTTTAATTATGAAAATTGGAAGTAAATAATGTATCAATTCGTTATCTTCACAAGTTCTTGTCGAACGTGAAAGCCCCACAATGGACTCCTTTGTTAACGCATAAATGATGATGGGATATTTCTATCGACGGCTAGATGCAACCGTCTTTATTTAGTTAGGTCCTCCAAAAAGTAGTAATGTTCATTGATTGAAGCACAGATCCATCAACTTGTTTCTCCATAGCGGCTTTGCCATTGCGCGTCCATCAATCCACGCCCGGCCATCAACTTTTATAAGTCCTCTCAGGATTTGAAGCAGCACGTCAATTGTCAAGCAGCATCTTTGGGAAGATGTCATTGTCAGTTTTAGGACAGTGACTTGCCGTTTTCATTACAACCGTAGTTACTACGCTCGAGTTGGTTCAATGTGTACTGAGGTGCTATGATATAGTGATGAAGGGTGTGTATTTCGATTTCACTTTGTATTTCTAATCTTAGGAGCAGCAGCAGCAGCAGCTGTGCTACACAATTGAGATTAAGGCTTTTAACTTGCAGTTTTGGACAAATTTTGGCATGCATGGGCTTCTGCAAAGGTTGAGGTGATCCGTGTTCCTTTTCGCATATTTTCTTAAATGCTTTTCAATGTTAAGCTTACAGTGCATCCCAATTGTGCTAAGTTGGCACGGTGCTTGTAACTAGGGGTACGTTGCCAGCAAGCTAGTTACAAGCACCATGCGAAGCACATGTCGACAACGCAAGAGCCGAAACGCCGATCACTCACTACACGTGTGGATCGCTACTACACGAGTCTACCCGTTGCCATCTGAAGATGACGTAGAATCTACCTTTCCCATTGTCATCCTTTAGGTTAAAAGGAAATATTTTTTTATTCCCTTTACCTTAAGGAAATACCTCCAAATTTAACGTCTCAAAGTTCAAACGTAGTAGTTTAAGGACTTGCTGAGGTTCGAGAGAACTGAATTGATGACCACATTACGGATTGCAAGGTGGAGAAGAAAGTGCCCTCATCCCGATTTTGTTGCTGATACAATCAAATATGGGAAAAGAAAGATGCACACACTACTTTTTTAATACGATCATCGTCCAGAAACAAAAATGTTTGACAATGAAAAGGAAAGAACCGGGAAGAAACAGAGAAGCCACCAACATCTTCAACTCCTCCCAATCTAAACTAGACGTACATACCGTATGTGCATTAGACTTGTCACCCAAATAGACTCAATTCCATGACGAAGCGTCGGGTTTGAGCCATTCTTATTTGACTTTGTTTAGAAGATTTACTGAATACATATCTTCAGCAATTACGTTGCACATGTCAATAGTTCTCTGTCATTTTATGATATATATATATTCCTTGTGCTTGCTCGTTCAACGCTCTTTCATCGGAAACAGAGCTGCTCTCTCTTGTTCCTCCCCCGGCTTAAACCCTAGTGCTAACTGCTGAGCCCCTCCCTGCTTCCACATTCCGCGGCGGCCTCTCTTCCCTCGTGCCATTTCTTCTTAGCAAGCAGTGATGGGAGCGTCCCATAACAAAGAGAAAATGAAGAAGAAGGAGAAGGAGAAGGAGGTTCACAGCTCGAAGCACGGGAGGAGGAGCAAGTGTATGAAGAAGCAGCGCGAGCTCGGTCCTACCTGGAGGCTCTGGACGGCGGAGGTTCGCCTGTTGATTCCGGCTCCGAATATGAGGTTTTTGTTTTTTTCTTTTGCTCTTGCGTTCCAACATTATCCGGAAGATTAAATCACATTGCACTTCTGTCAATTCAATTATAAACATTTCAATTGTGTCAATTGAGCCCTAAACTTTTGGTATTTGCATTTGCTCTCATCGCCCTTCCCAAGGACTCGAGAGAGGGAAAGAGAAGTTATGGGGGAGAATATTTTGTATCACTTGTCGATGATCCAAATGAGAGGGAGGGCTCTCCTATTCAAACAAGAGCACCTCTCATTATATCGACTCTAGATCTAAATGACTTAGAATGCATCTTCCCATCTACCAATTATAGACATTAAAGATGAGAAGTCTAGAACATGGGACATTTACTGTATCACTCGTTTTTAAGAAAATTCTAGAGAACTCAAGAAAATCTTAGAAGCCGATGCACTTCAAGTCTATTCTTCCGGGATACGTGGTGGGTCAATTGGGCCACAGATCCTCCGATTCGAGGCATGTGCACGTGGACTTCAATTATTCATAATTTACTAAAAATTCGAAGCTGTAATTAGTAATATTAATGATAACTATTGTCTTCTAGCGAAATAGAGCGACTTTTCACAAAAGAGTTACAGTTATTTTTAATTATTTTATAATTTCGAACTTAATAGTAAAATAATCATTGTGTCCTAGTGGAACGATTGTTCACAAAGTAGTTAGAGTTATTTTTTTTTTATTATTGTTTACAACCTCTGATAAAGAAGTGTGACTGCATCGGAGTTGGTTGATGCTGAATTGTTCCGGTTGTCTAGCTTTTTACATTATGGTCTCTCAATACTCTGGAGAAAGCTCTCCGGCTTTTTTTCGCATGTCACTTTAACTTTTAGGTTCCCCGTATGCCTCTTCAAAATAAAAATAAAAAAAATAAATACGACTCATCCGTAAACAGTTTCGCTGGGACACAACAGTCATTATTTTTAATTATAATTTTGAATTTTAACAAATAAAAAATTTATAATTATTGATTAGTGCCAAATCTAGTCCGCGCGCACCTTCACATCTTGAGCTTTTGGCTCTGGTCAATCTCAATTTCCATCTCGGTAGACTTATTAATCAAGTAGTTTTGAACAATGACAGAAAAAAATCTCTAACGTATGTTAGGATTTCCGTTAGATATCGTGGTTTGTTTTGTTCTAAGCTTGGGTTTTGAACTGATCCCTACTTCATCCGTCTTCTTCATCTGATATTTTCCGTTTTTATACCAATTTCAGGTTATAATAATTCTTGACTTTTTTTTTTTTCCCTTTTGTACCTATCGCATTTGAAAATTATACTGAATTATAGAAATTCTACTTATATCATTAGGATTAAGAAAGACAATTTTAGGATCGATCTAAACCAGCCCACTTATTATCTATACGATTCAACATGTCAACTATTAAACAACTTATTAGAAGCACAAGATCAACCAATCAAAAATGTCACGAAATCCCCCGCTCTTGGGATTGTGACAAACCCATGTTCAAGAACATCCACATCCTCATCTAATGTAGCTCTGCAAGTTGGCGGGTCGCTTTGCTCCTTCCTTACCTGAATGTTATGATGAAATTACACAATAGACATGTCTTAATTTAAAATTAGACTTATTTAGTCTTTTATGGTCCGCGTAGGTCTATTTCTTGCTTTTGCAATCCCTTTTATGTTAGGCCTCGCAATAAAATACACAAAGGATAAAATTTACAACTTATTGAAAGGAAAAAAAGAAGGCACGTAATTGATAGAAATACAGAAAATTTGTTTGGAAATAGATGTGCCATGAGATAACAGTTTGGGATTTTTTTTTTTTTTTGTAGATGGAAATTAGTTTTGGTAAATGGGTACAATATGAGGTTTTTAATGATATTAATCCTTCACATCAGGTAAATGAAATTTACAGAAGTAAATTCTTGAATCCGCACGACGGTCGGGTCTTCGATTAGTTTTGAAGTTTAACTATGTAGGATCCCAACAACGATTGCATAAGCCTAGTGCTGTAACGGATCAAAATCGAAGTATCGCTCATTCCTCCAATTTCATCGTCCCTTCCAATTCTTGGAGTGTCCGTCTTGCATCCCATTTACTCTTCTCAGCTACGAACTATCAATGAGTTTCTCCGCTACTTTAGTGTCTGAACATGGTCAGTAGAAATGCAGGGTGCGCGGTCCAGAATTCTCAAGTTTCAAATGTTTTGCATGAAACATGGACGATAAATTGGTGCTAAATACTGTAGGTTTCGCAAGGGTCGTTTGACCCGCTCCTTGCTTGCTTCGTCGGCAGCCCTGGCGATTTATCAATCCTCCAGCTCTGTGTTGGAATCGTTTTTCAGCCTTCTTTTAGGAAATGTGGTTTGAAGGTGTTCTTGCCCATGGCGATATTAACTTCACGTCGGGCCTTCAACCATTTCCTTGGCTTCAGTGGTCGTGTCGTTTCGACAATGTGCTTAACAGGTAGACATGCACGGAGTGCATAAGGATCTGATGGACCAGCAAGCAGATATGCAAGTTTGCTTGAATAGTCTATCTGAAATCACGGTAACTAGAAAGTACATGCTAGTGAAAAAGAACAGAAAAGAAGAGGGAAACATCAGTTAATCTGTTTGCCTTGTCACTGCACAAGGCAGCCAACCGGAAAATGCTAAAAGAGAAACGAACCTGAGAAATATATAAATTACAGTCGAAATCAGAGATCATGCCGCAACGAGCCTCTTCCATTACTCAAAGGCAACCTAAGCTTATGGTTTAGCTGATGATCATATACAGTCAAGAGGATACAGGTTTAAACATCAGTCGTCCCAGGGCAAAGCAAGATAACCTATACCTAAGGTTCATCCAAAAACCGAGCAGCCCAGAAGAGACAGATCTGACAGAGTCTCGCGTACAGATCGAACTTCTGTTTAGAAGATTTGAAGTCCAGCACCACTGGGGTCTCAAGTTGCAAAGCAGAAGATACTGGAAATTAGCCACCAAAATTGGCCTACTGATGCTGCTCATATATCTGCATGTATGCCTCCGAGAGTGCAACCATTTGAGGAAGCGTTTCTGAAACGTGCAGATCCTGCATCTCATACCTAAAGCATAAAAGTAGGACTTGTCAATCACAACCACACTCTTATTTAACCATACATGTGTGTGTGTGTGTGTGTGTGAGAGAGAGAGAGAGAGAGAGAGAGTTTTACCAAAGTTCTTCAGACTTTCGCTGAACAAAAACCCTGTAAGAACCTTCACCAGGTTTGCCATCATGAACAACGTTGGCGATCAAATCATACTTTGATCGCAACTTCTCCTTATCTCCCGGTGTGGGTAATGGAATGTAGTCCTTCAATTCCAAGTTCTTGACAGGAAAATTAACTGCAGAAGCAACCATAAGTAATCGGACACTTAAAAGTACTACTTTGATTAACATTTCACATTTGCCACTTCATATTTTCTTCTAAAGCAAATCGCAGCATTATGAAATGTCAGTTCGGAATCATCAAAGTTCCCCAATTTTTTTCCAACTGAAATCATCAGTTTGAAAAAGCTTACCTAAAGTTGGGTTCTTCTCCACAAAAAAGTTGTTTTTCGTAAATCTACGCATATGGAGAATGAGATACCGAGGCAATCTCATTACACGGTATCTCATCCTTGCTAGGCGGGGACGGACAACCTCTGTTACTGCCTCTCCATCAAATTTCTTCAATATGTTGAAAAGGGGCACCTGAAAGATGGAAAACATTAATTTAGATGAATAAGCACCATACAATAACCAAAACTTGGGACTACAATGGTGCGGAAGTGCCACAGTAATTTTTCAAGGATCTCTCTCAACTATATATGTCAACTTTAATATTCTCCATCACATGACAAAAGCCCATTATGATAATCCATGATATGATCACAATCCCCAACCATCTTTGAGTGTACTATTTGATTGATTCTTTCGATAAATGGTACCAAACTGTTGCAAAGGCCTGACCGAACGGGAGGCATCTTATGTGCTCAGGCTTACAATACCATAGATCAATCTAAGGATCTCTTTCTCAAAAGAGTATCTTGCTTAATATGTCTGCACAGATATTTTTATCAGTAAACAATTCGTCCACATAGATACTGTCAACATAAAATACTCCACAAGTTTTACATTAACATCAGAAAAGGAGAAAAAAAATTATTGCCAAAGGTTCCAGCATGTTTATAGTGCATAAACTATGATGCCTATGTTGCCCTGATATCAAGTTGATGAAGAACCACTTGTCCACAACTCAACCAATGAAGATTCAGGGCCTGTTTGCCTGCACTTTCACTCCAAAATATGAGAATAAAAATCCTATGATCTGCTTCCCCCAAAATGACCTGGCCCAACTTCAATACCAAGGAAATGACGAAGGGATATTTTTTAATATTTGAATTTTAAATCCGACTTCTGCTTCCAACAAAGAGAGCCGACTGAGGGGAGATCCTCACATCCAGTTTGGAGAGCAGGGATATCCCAACTGTACCATCATTATGCCTTTGCAATGCTACTTGGTTCAATACTATTTGTGACCTTTTCTCATATATGGGACTCTCTATTTTTTGGATAGATAACCAATCGTCTTCCATTTGAATAATATTATTTTTTATAATAATAAGTCAAGTCAAGAATAACAATTTAATTTGAAAGGTTTCAGGTGTTTCAGGCAAATAAAAGAAATGTACGTTTCACAAAATTTACAAGACATGGAAGTTATGAGTAGAGATTACTCAAGCCAGATCCTCAATCCTGTCAACATTATTCAAATCCCACCCACAAAGGGAAAGGGGGCATTATTTATCATGCTAATCTTTATCTTGAACAATAAGAATTGTTACCACCTTAGTTGATAAATTCTCATAGTTTCGATAAGAAAATATCTTTTTATCTGCTTATTGAATGACATTGCCACTTGGGGGGCAAATACTCATAGTTTCAATATGAACAATAATATTTACATGTCTATCTCCCTCAGAGAAAGCTTACAGTAGAAACTTAACAGGATTTGACACTTTATAAAAAAATAAAGGAGAATGACTACAGCTACTGCCAAATATTCATCACTAACATAAAGAACAACGAACCTGGGGTATAATGTTTTTCTCCATTACGTCTTGGAAAAGAGGTGGCGGTGGCAAATCAAGTCCAAGCATTAAGAAGGGCATTCTAGATGTCTCAGACATTACATTAGTAAGTTCAGTCCCACTATCTGTGAGATTTGCATTGCCGTCCAGGTCGTCGCCACTTTCTTTCCTATCAGCCATAATTTTGCCAGGAATCTCTTTTATAACTCCAACTCCCCCTTCAAGGTAAATAAAATATTAGACGAGTACTTTGTGCATGAAAGTAGTTGCTGCAGCAGTATATGAAACAAAAGAACTAGAAACCGGTAGTATACCTGAAAGCACTCGTGAATGATGCTGCTCCTTTTCTTTGAAGTTTTAAGATCCGCATGCAAAGTGTTAAGAAGCCATGACATGAATTCAACTGGGTCAGACTGTGCACCTATCCGAAAACGCTTTTTGCTGGCTTTCATAACTGCCTGCAGAAACTCATGTGGACTTACCTATAATTATAGAAAGTTGATGGTGAGAATCTCTTTTTGTGCATATGGAATTAGAAATTAAGTCCATTTCTCCAACTAATACCTGTCCTTTAAAGTTTCGTGCATGCCAAATTTTCCTGGTGAGTTCTCCAAACCTATGAACAAGTGGAGATTTGCTATGCTGATAATTTTCTGGAATAAGGAAAAAGTTCCTCAAAGGAGTAACTCTCATTAAAGATTGAATTGTGACATTGACAAAATCAGTCTCCTTGATGTTATTCAGTCCCACCTAAACAATTATACAATCAAGAAGTTATAGCCAACAAAGGAGCAAAAGAAAACCCCTACTTTGCATATTATGTAACAGCGCAATATTGTTGCGTGATCAAATATTGCACTTACCATCCCAGGAAGGTAATCAGAACCATCAAGAGCCCTCGACCATTGTTTGTTCCTGTCAATTTGTTCAACTTGCTCCCTTGTAAACCTAACATAAGATACAAACTAAATCAACAAACAGCCTCAACAAAAAGAGAAAAAAAATCAACAACCAGCACTCACAAATGAATGAATGACCAAGTACAACCTGAAAAAGAAATTGCTAGGATTGCTACAAGCTGACATTACGGCGTAGCACTAACTTATGAAGGACAGATAACATTGTGCAGGAAGTAATCAGACAAAAGATAGTGAATTAAACCACGATGCACAGAGAAAGGCAGTACATTGAAAAATCAAGCGTACAAAGAATGCTCGATTACGGATATTAATAGCATACAAATGCTGAAATATAAGAAGCAACCTTGGGTTCAGCACATGCCGAATGTCATCCAAGGAGGGATCATTGATCTCATATCCGTCAGGCAGGCAGTAAACCCTCTCACTCTGGAGATTGATGAAGACGTGATGCCCTGCTTCAACGCTGTGTGTATAAGCATGAGATTTCTTTCCTCTTCCTTGATAATATTTTCCACAGACTAAACACGCGTATACATTCAAATTCGATAAAGATACAGAGCAGAACTTCTCAAAATCAAACTCCAAAACCTGGAATGGACAAAGCAGCATGTAAAAATTATGATAGGCTAAAACAATAATAACTTGTAACAACAGTTGACTCGTGTATCATCGACGTAATGACATATTCTCAATGATAGGTATCTCATCAATATCAATATTGGTAACTCTGTTTATCATTAACTCATCTTGATGACCCTTGTTCAAAGAATTATAAAAAATAACCCTGACATCCTTTTACAAATAGCCTTAGCAAACAAACACAGCATTATGAACTACATCACAACACCCTTAAATGCTTATAACACAAAATTTACAAACAGCGACCTTCATCTATTTTCTTTAGCACCACCCAGCATGTTATGTTTTCTTGCAGGCTCGGTTGCAAAAACCAAGAAGATACACTTCTGCAAACTAATCCTTTGACTGAAATGGCAGTAGACTGGTTTCCGAGAATGGAAACCAATCTACTGGTAGTGCACCAAAACCTATAATAAGAAACAACTGCAATTCCACTCTCCACATAATTTTAAGCATCGAAAACCATTTCATGACCCAAGACTGTGCAATGGCAAGTGCAAGTAGAAACAGGTAATGTTCTAAAACACAAAATAGACAATCATAGACTATATAACCACCAGCAACATGAAGTTGAAAGATTTACGGCCACAACTAAGCTCCATCTGCCTAGCACTTCTAGTTGCTCTATTGTGACTTAAATAATCCTATCACCATGCATATACTGCAGCCTATGCATGCTAACATAGGCACAAAAAAATTACAAACTAGTCAGTTTAGAGTACCTGGCGATTAACTGTATCAAGATAAGGGCAGTCCCTCCGAATCTCAACAAGGCGGCCTCTCCTCCCTTTATTATGCTCCTCGTCTTGTTCGTCATCACTCTCACTATCATCCTCTTCTTTTCCTCTTTCATCAACCACGCGTCCATTCTGGTCCTCCGCTACATGTCCATCTGCTCCCTCTTGGTAACCATTTCTCAGTCTTCCCCTCGCAACATCTTCCTCGTCATCAATATCATCATAAGCCGTCAACTGATGGAGTGGATTTTCAACTAATGAGGATGAAGGAGGAGATGATTGCTCAAGCAACCTCTGCTTCTTTGCGTCGGCAACAAAGCCTTCATCGTCCACAGCTTCCCCGTTTCTTTTCATAATAGTTAAATCTTCCTTTCACTGCTTGTATTACAAAAAAATTAAACAAGACCAACCATGAATAAACCGAAAAGCAACTAGAGGAAAACTACACTCTCGTCTAGGTCAATAATCAAATAAATGTCAGGCTAACAACCTACAGCTCTATGCATACGCCTCACTGTAAATTACCAATTCGGTAGCATAAACTGCGAGAAATTGACGGGCCACAGTAATAATTGAATGCCAAATTCAATTACTCAGCTCGCTGTCAGCAGAGCGAAACTTTACGACATCAAAAGACTATACAAATGACATACCGAACCGAAATTACGAGAACCGTAAAACCGGATTCCTAATTGAACTATCGGAAGCACCGAATGTAACCACATAAGAAAAAGAAAAATCGAGGCCCAAACGATCTCCCGGCAGCGAAACGGAGAACAGCCCGAAGGAATTTCTGGAGAGAACTTTCTGAGGGATAGCAAGCTGAAGCCGAGAGAGAGAGAGAGAGAGAGAGAGAGAGAGAGAGAGAGGGGTTCACCGGAGTTGGTGGCGCAGTGGCGGTGGATTGTCTCCGGTGTAGTGTGCGGTTGTCGAAGAAAGAGGGAGGCGATTTGGGGGAAAATGCCGGAGTGATCTGCCGGGTTATGCTTTTGATTCTCGTACTTGATTTATGGGGTCGTTATATAATTCTTCTTTCTTCAAATTAAAAGTTATGAAACATCGATTTGGAGAGAGGGTTAATATCGCGAAAAACTTCAAATTAATATATTTATAATAAATTTATCATAAATTATTTTTTATTATGAAAAGTCTTAAATTGATATACTTGTGATAAATTTACTCAAAATTATTTTTTTAACCATCAAAAACCCCAAATTAATACATCTATGACAAATTTACCATAAATTAATTTTTTTATCATAAAAAACCTTAAACTAGTTTACTTATGACATATTTACCTTTCGTTAAATTGGATTAATATTACAAAAAAATCTTAAATTGATACACTTATAACAAATAAAGGGTAAAAACCCAAAATTGATATACCTGTGAACTGTCATGTGCCATCCAACTTAGAAATTTGATATTAAGTTTAATGAAAACTAACGGAAGGTAAATTTGTCACAAGTGTATCAATTTGGGTAAATTTGGTTATCACAGTATCAATATTATCACAGATATATCAGTTTGGGATTTTTCGTAGTATTAACCCTTTTAAATATTCGCACCAAATTTGAGAGACTCCATTTTTTTCTTTATGAACTGAAAGCATTGTTTTTATACAGAGAATGGTAAATGCCATTTTGAAAAAAAAATTAATTTCATATTCGACGATGGACGATTCGATTCAATTAAATAAAGCAATCGCTAAAGAGGAATCCCAATTAGCTTCGTCGTGAAAAATGAAGAATAAACACCAGTATAATCAAGAGCATTACGCGCCTTACATTCGATTCAATTTTTGGATGAAGAATGTCTTACAAGAAATATATGAATTCTTTATGGAAATGTGGAGGCATGTAGAAACATATATGCAAAATTATTTTAAAACTGATACCATAAGTTTCTTCTTGTTTGAATATCATTTCAAGTTTATCACGTTACTACTCAATCCTTTTATATTTTAGGTTTTCATTTTTTTTGCCAAAAATTGATAAATTATGAAATATTTTCTAAAAAATAATCACTTGTATCTCTTGAAATAATTAATCAACAATCAATAATATTTTATATCTAAACATTTTCAAAGATGATAAAAAAAAATCATTCTTTTTTTTTTGTTAGTAACACATGCAATTATTTATAATAAATAATTTTCAAATTATTTATTTTTTATAAAATAAATGAACCCATTATATTGAAAATCGTGGAAAGAAATTCTTGTGAGGTTGAATAGTGTGAACGATGTGGTGACAAATATGTGTTTTTCTTTCATTGTCGACGCCATTTATTTAAAATAAAATAACAAAATTTCTCTTAAGAAAATGTTCATGTTTCTCTTATTCCTGTTTTTTTATTCCTAGGAACAAAAAAAGAATGAAAATCTATATGATAATGTCAGTTAATTTTTCTGTTTTCGAAAACAGATCAGTGACTAGGGAATATATTGTAACAGAAACAAGAAGCAATACAAATCTAGTTCTTTGTTCCTAGGAAAAGAATTTTAAAAAAAAACCCATTTTTGTTCAACAATTGTTCTCAATAACATAATTATTACCACACAAACCCTAAAATATAAGTAAGGCTCGAATTTTGTAATGCATCGATCATTCTCCTCGCAAGGAATACATTTTTTTTTTTTTTGCATGCTCTGATATTTTTTTATCCAACTAGGATTTGTGTAGGCCTCACCCCATACCGCAAGCTTTGTTCAACAGAAGAGCATTCGTTTTAATGAGTTCTAAAAGTTACAAATTAGCAATTAAAAAATATCTTGAACATTTTTTGTAACTCTTCTACTTAAAATTTCCTTGGAAGATATTTATTATCTTCTCTCAATATTGCCGATAATTTTGTTGAATTCAAACTCAGATAGAGAAGCATTAGCATGATACATTGCGAGCAGTGTCATTTATTCATTACTGGTGCTGCATTTTATAGGTCCTCAAGCTTTCCAGATTTGAACTAGCACACACACTGCCTCCATTCTAGATAGATTAGTCTCGCCTGCAGCTTCGCCGCGAAGCAATCCGCTCCCACAATCGCTGCTGTTTGCTGACCGAGCGGAGCGCATGAGCACGTCTCTCCTTTCCAAGCTTTCGCTAGTAACAGCACGGCACTGAACAAGGCGTCTATAAAGATGAACACGGAGGCGAAGTGTGACAAATGAGCCTTTGTCGGCAAGGCCTTCCAACTCGGGGCTCGGATATGACAGCACTTACACCTGAGAAAGAAGCAGCAGGTGATCACCCCCGTCAATGCCAAAAAAAACACAGACGGGATGTTAAGAAGTTCGGATTTTGTTATGCAATTGGAGTGTGATCTTGTTCTTGTATGGACCATAAGATGTACAACCCATACCGATCGAATACCCATGATGGTTGAACAGTGAAGATGTACTCCGTGCCCAGCGATGTCAACCTACCTTGAGGAAGTCTCTTTTGCCATTACCGGGCTCACAGGAGACTTGAGCGACTCGAGCTTTTGTGTGGCCGTTAGGCTGCAGTGTCTGCACTGAGGCTGTGCCATCCTTAATCACTTCCTGCGTGTTAGGATGTGCGGTTGATACGATCACTTCCCGTCCGTTGAAACCAAGAACAAGTCCCCTCCTTGAAAATGAAATGGGGCGAACAAGTCGTCCGCGATTTTCACCCGCATAGTCGAGGTAACTAACAAGGCCCTTTCGTCCAATCATGGTGCATGGTAACATAATGAATCAGAAGACCCTGATTTTTGTCCCAGGCATTTCCTAGGAGCGGGTACCCTCTAGTGTCATTCAAGACTTCCTGAAACCACCCGTCGTTGACCGAGATCATAGATTGTGTAGTAACTGCCTCTCCGAACGGCTGTCCTGAGCGGCGGTCAATCAGCTGAGTATACCAGACTGATGAAGAGGATGCATTGGAATATGTCGCAAAAGCATGATCCTTGTCGCCATGGTATGAAAGCAGAAGACTGTCTGCACCGATATAAGAGACCGACGAGAGATATGGGATAGTAGAAAGCGCTAGAGACAGCACTGGCGCTACCTGAACAAAAAGAACATGACAGAGACTGTTAATTCTTTTCTGTTGCTTTGTATCCCTCGTTGCTCATTAGGACTGCGTGTCAAACCTTTATCTGAATAGATTGGAATGAGATCTCAGAGCTATCGACGTACGAGCCTATCACCCTTGCCAAATTCGTTGTCGATGTCCCAAGCAGAGGTAGCAAAGTCGCGATCTACTCGATTTCGGTTAAAGACTTGCTGAATGATTCCCGAGCCTTGGAGTCTACCTTGTGTACGGTCTGTTCTGTCACGAGGCACCATCTTTTAACTGTCAAACTTGTGAGAAACTGCAAAATGAAGGGAGAAAAATTAACATAACAACACATAAGGAGTCAGAGTGAAAGAATGATCAGGATTTTGAAAAGCAGTGAGAAGTTGTACAAGGATCATGATGAAACATAGAGGCCAGCAAAAGATTTTTCTGCACAAGTTGATCTTCATGGCTTATGATGGGTTCATCCAACAAAATTCTGCGCCTTCCCTCCTAACCTTTCTTTTAGCCGCTATCAAGCCTTGTTCGCCAATCTCAAGATGTACATTACTAGAAATAGAACATTATACAAAGAAGGAAAAGAGTCTGTGCACCTAATGTCGAATTCATGTTGCTTCAAGCGGAATCCTGATAGTTCGAGCACAAAATCTTCTCCTCTACTACCCTTGGAATGTCTGGCTCGATGAGTCGTCCCTCACCACTCTTTCAAAACCTTATGTGAGGTGATTTATGATCGTTAGGGTTAGAGGAGGATCTTAACACTATTTATAGAGTTTTTAACTGGGTCCTCTCATTAATGGGTCGGGCCGAACTTTGCACATACTAGCCGGGCCCATATTAGACTAGTTAAAAATCCATATATCTTACCTTATTAGACCAACCTCATAAATGGTAAATTAATCCCGTAAAAGGTAATTACATTCTCAATTAATATAAGTTCATATTATGAAAACTCTAACATTCTCTCACTTGAACAAATATTAATTGAAATTGTACTGTATGTGCGCATCTCTATGCTAGTCTAGAGATTATTCTTAACAGTGAATCTGATCTCATGAAGTCTCAAACATTGAATCATGACAATAACTGTATCAGTAGATACAGAGCTGTCTATGATCACAAGTGCTATTAACTTAACTGATATGGATTCAATATGATAGTATAGCAAATAGATAACACCTCAGAAAGAGATACTTTATGTGTTATCCAATTTGTTAGTTACCATTCTCTCTCCTTATGCATCACAAAACTTGATATGTTACTAGAGAGCATCCACATGGTTCCAATGAACTCACATGTCTTATCTTTATAGTTAATTTTACTTTATGTGTAACAAGACATTTCCTTAAGGCTAGTAACTAAATGCTCTGACCTTTACTCAAGATTTATACATATGTTCAGATTTCCAACTAATATATGTATTCAACATCACCTTAATCATAAATGCTTTATTGCATGCAATAGAGTTGACGTATATCAAGATGTTACAAAATGTAACAAACATAGATGTAATCTTTATTAAAGCGAAACAAAATGGTTCCCACTAAACAGTAGTATCCAATGATGCTTTTAAGCTCAGGCTTATGACATGCTGTTCAAATACACAAAGGCGAAGCCAAATAGCTTGAATAGTAGCCGAAAAACATGCTATAAATTCCGCTCGCACAGTAGATGATGGTATCGATTTCCATTTCTCATGTTTTCATGATACTGCACCGCCTACCAACATAAACATGTATCATGTTGTTAACTTTTTGTCATATTGATAACTTTGCAAAATTCAAATCCGAGTATCCAACTAGCTACACGTTCTGAACGTATTTGTAAGTCAGCATATAGTCTTTTGTCTTCTTTAAGTATCTCAAAACTTTCTTGGCAGCAACCTAGTGATCATATCCTAAATTCGGTTCATATCTGCCTAGAGGTCTTGTTGCAAAGTAATATCTAATCTAGTGCAAACTTGAGCATATATGATACTACCAAGTGCACTAGCATAAGATACAATCTTCATTTGGGATTTCTCAATATCTGAATGAGGACACTGTGAAAAAATCAATTTATCACATTTATAGACAGGAGCAATTCCGGACTTGCAAAATTGGACAAAATTATTATTATTTTTTTTTTTTTGGTATCGAAGGTGTCTGGGCCAGCGTCCGTACGGATCGCGCACCTCGACTAATCCTCCGGGAGGGTTAGAGCAGCATCCCATCGCCACGACCCTCCGCTTAAATCACCGGCGCCCAGCGAGGTTCGAACTCAGGACCTCTCGTGAAAGGACCAGAGCGCAAATCAACTGGGCCACCAATGGGTGGGTGGACAGAATTATTTAATTAAGTTCCACTCAATCAGAGTAATTTCTATGCAGATTTGAGTTCCCATTTAGCTCATTAGGATCGTAGTTTGGGGCTTTATAAACAGACTCACACATTGGACGTGGTCAACCATTGCACGTAGGAATTCTCCCCTGATATTTCTACCGCAGCCTCAAGAAGAAGGGAGATAAAAGATCAGCACTAACTAAAAACTTTACAAAGTCAAAAGACTTATTGAGTTGCTCAAGATAGCTCCTTGTTGCTAACATCCATCCCTCCATCACTAACCTCCCGGACCACCAAAACTAATACAGTACCCATCTTGAGGACCTCTATTGGGATAGTTCTTCAAATCATAGACATTGGATTTATCCACCCACTTAACTGTTTTTTTCGAAGGACGTTGAAAACTGCCGGTCGCATCTATCCAATGAAGAGTTCGAAAGTATGTGGCGTGCTTAAAATTACCATCAGGCTTAACCACTACCCATCGGAGGGCAAACTCTGTCCCTCCCAGCCTACCCACTCCTCCCTCAAACGATACCCAACGCCGTATGCAAAAGTTCAAATAGAATCACTCGGCCAATAACCAATTATAATTTGATGACCAATAGTCAGCCACCAATTTTTTGTGCTTGCATCCTGCATGTAAGCAACAAATGTCCATAAGTTCTTGCACATTTTTGAGATTAAAGTCATTACTTCTGAAAATTTCAAAATATAAATTGCACAATGTTCGATTGGAAAACCTAGTTACTTGAGTATCTCCGAAGTCTCTCTTATGAGCATACATTGGCTTCGATATAAAAGAACGTATCCCTCTGTCCTACTTAATATAGCCCCTAATATGCAACTATCGGTTATATTAAATTGTTATATTTGTTTAGACATATAAAATCTAAATTACACATAAAGATCATCCGTTAACTAGACCAAATGTTAATGCAGAAGGAACGTCGTGATAATTTTATGACTTATCATACGCGGGCTCTTTTTTCTTAAGCATATGGCTTTAATAGGGAAGGCGAGAAGAGTTTTAGAAACTTATAAGTTTTTCACAGCTATTTTAGTTTGGGGTGTACTTATTATATATTATGGAAACATTTACATAATTTTAGAATAACTAAGTTGTAGATAAACTACAATTTCAATAAAAGTAGCTTCGAATATTCGGCGATGGAGTATGAAACAATTTCACGTTCCATTAATTTTGTTACTGTTCTCATAACTTATTCAAAAGTTATGTACATAAATTTTATTGTAAAGATAACTAGTAAAATGATAACGCTGCTGCTGCTGCTAATAATAATAGTAGTAGTAGTAACAACAACAATAATGATGATGATGATGATAATAATGATAAAAAAAATTGATTCCATTTGAAAGATACAAAAACTTATTAATATTTTTTTCTATAAATCTTGATTTAAGAAATCTATTGCTAAGTTTCTTGTTGCGCATTTATCATTGTTTTATATTTTTTTAAAGTTGTTCTTTCACCAATATCTCTTATCGAATAATGAAAAAGCACTTTTCATGTGTGTGTTTACCTAACTTTTGTACTCCAAAAAACTTTCTTCCTGGATACGTCCCAACACAAACCTATAATAGAATTGCTGCCGACGAAAAATCAGATCTAATTGTTCATATTTGATAAATGCATATTATGCCTCAAAAGTAAATGGACATATCCACATAATTTCTGCCTGCCCCGACCCATTTTAGAGAAAGATAAATTGGAACTTTTAATACTGTAAATATTTAGTATGTGTTAGTGTTAATCATCCAACATGTGTGCAGTTCATAATTATTCACCGAAGCTGAACTAAGTTAATCTTGTTCTTACCGTATGCGATTAAATTGCGAAGAAGATAGCACGATAGGCTTGAATTGGTTTCTTTAAGAACAGACTACAATATCTTAATTACATCAAAATCAAGCTTACCTGGTGGATTTGGATAAGAAACTCCTTTTGAGGTCCGCCATATGTGGAAGTTGGTTCTAATAAATAGCCAGGAGTTATTGACCTATGAACCTGGACAAAACCTGGACATAGCATGTTGTAACAACCATTACGCTGGCCATTACCCTATAAAAATGATGCTTTAAGTCAACAAAATATGCCAACGATCCAACTTCATTGTTGGAAATTCAAAATCCATTGAAAGAATCAATCAATAAGCTTCATACTAACCGTCCAATATGTAAACAACCGAGGACGAGAATCACCATATAGTTGTGGACAAACCTAGTCAAAGTAAAAGACATTATATCTTCATCTCAATGCATTCTCTATATTTTCCTATAAATTGAAGTACCTGCCAGCCGGCAGCAATCATATTAATATGATTCGCAGGACCGGTTTCAATCCATATGTTGTGTGAGCTAGCCTGGTCATGAGCTAGGGTTAAATTGTACACATTAATTATGCCACAACCTCCGTATTTGATATTTTCTGTCATCTCGTCTTTCAAAGAAACTACCTGCGTCAAGTTGTAAATGGGTTAACAAAAGATAAACAAACTTTTGTTTGTTAATGCCTCCTTCTACTACGATGCAGGGCTGATTCTGCTTCAAAATCACAAATTCTATTTGGGTCAAGAAATTAGTTTTTGAAAGTAATTTTTTTTTCAATTGTATGTTAATTTTGGTTTGAGTGTGTGTGTATCCGTTTGGATCTTTTCTTTGTACTGATTATGAAAAGATCAATTTTTATGTTTTTTTCTCATATTGCCGCACTTGTTTTATATTATTTCAAGAAATTTTGGGCATATCAGAGGTAGCTATGAGAAGAATATAAGTCATGCATTAATACAACATGCAAAGGTGCATGTGTCTGTGTGCGCGCTAGACCATAACACATGTAGAGAGAGAGAGAGAGAGAGAGAGAGAGAGAGCACATGTTGAGAGAGAGTATTCTAACTGTTAGAGGATGGCATCTTCGCTACGGACTTTGCCCTTGTCAAGTCTTCCTTTCTCACTCGCGAAATTGGTACTGTTCTGATAGGGCAAGGTTCTCTCGATTCAAATTGTACAAATTTAACCTTGAAGGAGTATGAAAGCGAACGAAGCTTAAGTTCGGCACAATCTGCAAAAAGGGCAGTCACGATGTCATCGGAAAAATTATCCAAAAAATCTCAAACCTATTGCACTTTTGTGACTTCAATCCTAATAGACAGCAAAAAAAAAAAGAAAAGAAGGAAAAAGAAAAGGCAAAAAAATAGAAAATGAAAAAATCTCAAAATAACAAAAATTTCTGGTATATTCAAAATTATCCAGTTATGGCACGTTAGTCTCCAAGCCTCGACTAGTGGCTAGCGTCCCTGCTGGCTAGAAATAAATAAAACTGAAAAAAGAAAATGGAAAAAGAAAATAAAAATAAACAGAAAATGAAAAAATTCTCAAAATAAAATAAAATTAATAGTATATCAAAAATTATTAAAAAATTATCACGTTAGCATAGACCGTGCCACGTAGAGTGGCTAGCGTCCATGTTTATGATATCTGGCTAAAATTAGCTGAAGGAACTCAATTGGGAAAACGTATAAATAATTAGAACTCAACTGTCAAAATTAAAAAGTTTAGGACTAAATTGATGAAAGTGTAATATATTTAGGACTTTTTTAACGATTTTCTCCAGTATCATCAAGCATAGCAAGTTAATCCAAGAGTGATGATAGTTCCACTAAACACGATTTACTTTCTTAACAGGATAAAGGGGAAAAAAAAAAAGGTTAAATTGTTACCTGAATTTTGTGATTTTTCAACTGGGGATGATCTAGTGCCGGGTTGCTTGTCAATTTCAACACAATCCATAGTGTCTCCTTCTTTGGTCTTCATGAAATACCAATATATAATCAGTCATTTATAATAAAAATACTGCTTTTGAACAAGATAGATTGCAAAGCGCGACATACAATCCATGAGGAGAAAATCACTAAGAATTTTGAAAGATTAATTACCACAAACGTCTTCATGGGTGACTTGGTCATCATCTCAACTTGTCTTTCCAAATCTTGATCATCATCATCTTCAGAGATGCTTGCCATCTCATGCGTCGAAACACACAAGGAAATCAGAAATAGCATTGCAAGTTTCATCCTGGCTTGTATAATGAATTTTGGAATTTCAAACGATGTTGCATAGTGTTTAGGTTATGTCTATTTATAAACAACAATTCTTTTTTTCGTGCGGCTCTTTGTACTTTAGCGAAACCCGCCACCTGACGATGGGGTTCAATTCAAGACATTATTTCATTAGAGAAAGAAGCCGGACAAATGGCAAGCATGCATTTTCATTAGAAATAAAATGGCAAGCATGCATTATTTCACGGACAATTTGTAGTTTACCAAGTCAAATGAGAAGTGCATATCTTAATAGAAACAAAAAATTGATGACGTATTTGATTAAAAATTACTAAAAAATTCTAAATTTATTGTAATTGTGTCAGTCTCAAATCTTTTTTTGCTAATTCAATCCTAAATTTTTTGTATTTGTGCCAACTCAATTCTAAACCTTTTTTAATTTGCGCCAATTTAGTACTTTTAGCCAATTTTGGCCAATAGGCACTAACGGGAGCAATTTCAATAGCATTTGAATTTTTTTGAATTATTCATTAATTAATTTATTATTCTTTCTTTTATTTTATTTTTCCTTCTTCCTCCAGTTGGCCGCCAAGCCCCAGAAGGGAAAAAAATAAAGAGAACAAAGAAAATAAAAAATAAATAAGAAATTTGAAAAGATAAATTGGGCAAATAAAAGAAGTAGATCACCTTTGTAAAATTATAATTGAAGTAGTGGGCTGCACAAGAGATAATATTGTCAAAACACTAAAATAAGGAGTGTCAAAGCTAAAGGAGGAATGGAAAAACACCACTCTTTCAAAAAGAGGAAAACATTCTCCTCACGTTTGAAGGTGTTTTTTCTATGGATGGAAAAGTGTTTTCCTTGATTAGCTTATTTTTCATGAACCAATGTTCGAAAATCCAAAAGATATTTTTTCAAAAGTTACTTTTTGCAAAACAAACAGGATGAGAAATATATATTTTTACATAAAACAATAAAAGCTAACATCTCTATGCGACTTCTTGTTGTACTGCTACAAAGGGTAGGGACCGAAAGGTAACTTGACGATTTCAGCATTGATGTGATTGTATTAACTTAACTTAGTCATTAACTTAATATGACGCAGCAGAAACGATAAATAAGCACAACTTGCAAAACACGCACATAGGCATAATTCTAGAGAGAGTTCTCTTGCTGTATTTATTTAAAAGGATGAATGAAAGCTATCTGAAATTTCGAAAACAATATACAAATAGTTCAAAAATGACTCTTTTTTTTTTGGGTCAAAATCTCGAAAATGACTTATGTAGCTAAATAAATTCGAAAAATAGACCTACAAGTAGAAAGTTGCCTGAAAGTTGAAGCCCATGAAATCAGGGCTTAAAAGTAGTATTTTAATGGTATGTTGGACCATCCACTTTTGTTTTAGGATTTTTTAAAAGGTCTATAAAAAGGATATATTGTACAATATATTATATAGCGCTCGCCTCCACATTCTTCCCTTCTTTCATTGTTCTTCACTTTCTTCTTATATCTTTAAATGTTTGATTGTACTCTGGTGCTCTCTTTTGAAGATAGTTAAACCCCTATTTTTCAATGTGGTTTTTTCCATTTTGGATTTTTCACGTATATCATGTCTCACGGATTCTGATTTTTCTTTCATCCTTTGATATTTGTGCTTGAGTTTGTGGGACTCTTGGCGTTCTTCCACAACAATACATATCATCCATAATATGATTGACTTCGGAAAAAAAAAATCCATTCGAAGCAGAGGCAAGGGAACTTGTTTCATAATAAAAGTAGGCTATAACTTTTGGGCATCAATTAGGAGTAATTTTCTTACACCATATGTTCGCCATTATCCCTATCATATTTCTTATCTTAAGTGGTTGGTTGAGAGGAAAAAATAACTGAGTTCTTACGCTACATGTTCCCCCTTAACTTTTCGGCCTTGGCCTCTTGAGTCTGTCAACTTAAACTGTGAATTCACTTACAAGAGAGCCAGCATCCATAGCCCATTTAAACTTACAAAGACCGATTTTCGGATCTTTTTCAGGAAATTTGGAGAAACAGGTGTCGTGAACGTAAGCAAGTTGTCGTGCATGCACTAATGTAAGGGCAGTTTTTCCGACTCTGTGATTGTAACCGGCTACAGGACGCATTGATGCACCCTGTTATGAGCTCAACTTGGTAATGGAAGAAACACAGTAAAGGCTTGAAAAGGGGTCGCAATTCGTGCTGTGTCATCGCGTTCACGTCGAGTTGCGTCCTCATGCCGTTAGGAACTGCTACTATCGCGGGGACAATTCCATCAGATTTAGGTGATTGTCAATCATCCCGACTCCATGAACATGAAGTATGGAGAACATTTAGGAGATGACTCTCTCTCTCTCTCTCTCTCTGCAGAATGAGAGAGCAGAGTGAGTGAGAGAGCACATGAGCTCTGCTCCTAAGGTCCATACATTTTCTTTTGGCTGCCTCCAAGATCCATGCTTGAGAAAACACAGTTTGGCTCTTCTAGCTTCAAATTCATCCGAAGCAGGAAGTGCTTCTAATTTTTGAGAAACAAGTGAGCATTGTCAAAATAAACGTGTGATACATCCGTTGCACAAATATGATTCGAGGCCAAAGCCTTCACCTAGATTGCAGCTATTGAATCTCATATGTCAATTTTGAACACAAGGAGAACTAGACGAGTCTTGGCAATATTGTACGTTACTAGTGTTTGTGAAATATTGTACCAAGAATCTCAAGTAAGACAAGGAGTGTCGACGTCAACCTTATCTTTATAAGGTAGAACATTTGATCGGCACACGAATTGAGTTAACAATTCATCACCTCCTCAATTCAGACTAAGTTGCCATCCATGTGATTCTTACTACTGTTCCACTTGACAACTCTCCACAATGATGAACTTGTTTTTAGCCAAGTAGATGGTAGTCAAATCATTTCTGTCCTAAGGCGAAAAACGAAAGGAAAAAATCTCTTTCTTGGCTTGTCATTGCTCCTTTATGGGGCCAATGAGATTGTTAATGTTTCTCTAAGCAAATTCTAGGATCAAAAACTACATCCAAATGACCATGTCGCGATTGTATATAGTACATCATGTTAATGCATTCCATGATGTATGAGTGTATTGAAAGGGGAAATATAGAGATGTATCCTCGGATCAATCTCACGGGAACCGTGAATGAGAAAACGGAATTTACATGTTTGTTGGTCGGCCTGAACCTGACCAAATGAGGCAACACCAGTAGGAAGTCACACAACTCAAGAGAGACAGAAATTTCACGAGGAAAGAAGCCTAAACAGAGCAAAGAGCCACTTGGAATTAGCTAGTAGCTGTTGGAAGTGGACTTGGGCTTCTCCACTATCATTACAGGACCTTTGCATTCTGTGCACAGTGATTGCTCACACTCCCAGAAAAGCCCTCCCATTCCAAACCAAACCAAAGTCAAACTCAATTTCCAACCCAAACTTAGAAAAGGAAAATGAAAATCCGTTTAATTTGTCATGAATAAGCATGATAATTATAGGGTACTGATCAATCATGATTACCTCTTAATCAGGCCATAGCCATGGCTTCTCATCACCAGCAGATCAGCCCCCAATCTCTCTGTCATCTGGCAGATCACATCCCTTGCCTCCCCATTCTCTATCCTTGTCTCCACCTTAACCTGACACCCAATCCCCATGCCCAGCACCAGCATCATGTTCAAAACTCTACAGTAAAACCCTCGTTGTCTGTCCTCAGTCAGCAGCTCATATATTAAATTCCCTTTAATCACTACACTTTGTAAGAAGTCCATTTTTAAGAATCATGTGCATTTCTAGCTTCCTTTTTTTATTTCTCATTTGGTCTCAGAGTAAAATTCCAAAATGCAAGAGATGTCAGAGTATTTTCTTCGAAATGATACAAACTCTAAGCACCGACAGCAAGAACATGAACTCACATCACCAAGCTCACTGCACAATCTCTTGGCTTTCTCCATCACACAGTCGGCCACTTCATTGCCGTACCTCTCGATGGCAAGCATCACTTCAGATGAAAACATGTAAGCTGAAACAGAAACAAAGAAGACGGCCCAAGAAAAAGAAGAGAGAGAAAATCAATCTTTTCACTTCCGGGATTCATGAAACCAAAGTTCATGAACCTATATGAACTAGAAAAGGAAAAAGGAAAAAAAAATACCTTCTGCATGACATGGACACAGCTCGAGGAGGTTTCACGTAGAGGAGCAACAGGGTGTCCCTGAACTTGTCGGAAACGATATTCTTGAGACACCAAGACAAGGCGTGCATGCTCTCCTCGCATTGCGTCGTGCCAGTTTTCGGGCTTGGAAACGTTGACATGTCAAACTTGGTCAGCCATTGGATATGTTCAAAGTTGCCTAATAAGCAGCTGACATTTAATACGTATGTCGGCCAGCTCCTATCAGTGCCTTTCCACTCTCATCTCGAGCATCTTCATGATACTATGTTTTAGTACGCACATCCGTAACTTATAAGGATAAATGAGTAGAAAAAATCTAGAGAGGGAGAGAGAGATTTGCAGAGTTTGATTGCGTCGGTTAAATGCATGAAAGGACATTGGGTGGGGGGCAAAAATTACCACTATCTATTCTGTTTTGCTTTTTAGTGGCGTTTCATCATTCCATTCAAACAGACAAAACCAAGGCCAACATATCATTCTGCTCGGTTCAATTTAGTTTCCTCTCTTGGAGCAAAAATTCCTTTGATGGTTTGCAAACAAAATCAGAACCTACCTATACCTCAACTTTTTGCTTCTGGCTCAGGAGATCAAATCGTGTCAAGAAAACTCATACTATTTCCTTAAGATCACACATAACTTTTGTTACAAAAACATCGCCATTACCCGGTTCTGAGTTTGTTCGGTTGAATTGAGCAACCGGCTCACTAGAGTGAAGTCAATTTGATATCGCTTCAAAAGATAAAGCCCAAGCCAGAGCTTTCGGATCAAATAGAATTTTTACCTCCACACCATGTCCGAATCATGTTCACCCTTGTTGTTGCTTTCGTGTTTTCAGTTAAAACATAAGTTAATTAACCCAAGCCGCCCACAAACTTCCATTTGGGAGATGATCCATGCAGAATTCATTCACAGCTAGAACCAACTAGATCGTCAACATAGAAATGTAAAAGTCACTCTTCTTAAGTTGTTCAAAACGCCCTTGGACCTGCAGGCCACAAAAAGATCTTCAGCAGATCAGCCTTCCATTCCTAATCTCAACCATGTCTATTGGTAGAGCATACATCATTGCCCCGAGAAAACAATGTATTATTTCCCAAAGTAAGCAGTAGAGAGAGTTTAATCACACTGCAAAATGAAAGAGAGAAATCACCTCTCAAGAGATGCTCATTCTACCCACATAGACATACCCAAGGCCCTTTGATCTAAATGAAAAGTTGAAACAAACCTCATCAGGAGAGGACGAAAACTATTTTCAGAAACTTCTAGAAAAATTGATTTGAACGGAAAGCTATTGGTGAACTCATACGTTTCTTCCATTTGTTATGATCCAAGTAATTTGCTGTCCTCCCCATGCACTCACAAACTGAACAGTAGTACCCAGCCCGTAAAATTAGAGATGTGATAAAAAAAATACTTATGCTAAAGTATTAAATCATAACCAGGAACATACTCAGCAACTAAACAATCTGTCCACAAAAACTAGCTACATGGCCTAAAGAACACTCCACATTGAATTTCTCCTAAACCCTGAGCAAGAGTATTTGGGGGGGAAAAAAAGATGCATGCATAGTAGCACACGAAAGGTCATTCAATCCATTCAGATGCCAAGCACTGAGCTAAAAGAATGAAGTGGCGATTTACCAGCAAAAGCCCAAGCAAAGCATGGTAGGAGAAGAGGAGGAGAAGGAAAGGAAAGGGGGGGGGAGGAAGAAGGAAGGAATATCAGTCTCATTGGGGTGATAGAACTTGACAGCCATAGAGCACACAAAAGATCCGGACCCACAAATGAAAAACTAGCGGAAATTCCAGCAAGAAAAACTTCTATTCTGATCTAGCACTGGTATGAAAGGCTGAGAAAAACAGATGTGTCGATTTAATATTCAACAGATACATCCTTAAGATAAACATAACCATTAACAAACAATGCTGACATTATGAGAGATTACCTGCTGGCTTAGAGGTGCTATTGGAGTGACCACCTGCAAAGCCAAAATAGTAGGGGAAATGTCAAATAAGTACTGACAAGAATGTGATGATCATAATATACACGAACTCTAAGATTTACATAATGTTATAAATAAGTTTCCTTCGCAACGTTTACACATGACCCAGAAAATCACCCACCAAAGTTTTTTCGTGGTCGGGGATCACCCACCAAAGTTCATTGCTGCCAATTTAGGCAACTGCACAAGCTTGAAATGATAACACAGTAACCAGAATTGACATCTCGCTTGTACAAAGTAGGCCCTACCATGAAAAATGTTAGCATCACTGATAATACAAGAGTATTTCAAGTCGCTTCTCTAAGTATGCCAATGAGTTAGTGCCGAAGCATTTTCTCTCTCTCTCTTACTGTGAGGGTAGTTGCTTGGAAGAGGAAAATAGGTGGACGGAGTTTCAATTTTAGAAGGAACACCCTTATAGCAGACACAATCCATTCAATACCAGCAAACAAACAAGTTATTAGCAGAATAGACACACTTGTCGATATTCATCCCACTCAAATACACAGGAAACAACCAGTTGGGTGCACCATGAATTACTAGCTAGTTCATGGGAAGAGATCACCTAGTAGGAGTCAGGTCCACTTCATAATCTCTGTGCTTCAATGGCTTACTTTGCAGCAGGTGGTGCTTTGCGCTGCAAATAATATCCACATTACTCCTCCACATCTACACTCCTTTAACAGACAGCAGCACCAGCTTCCACTGTACTGTATTCAACTTTCAGGGGGAGCTCAAATTGCAACTGGACATGCACAAATTAACTAATCAAACAAAAGATAAATAAAGCTCACACTTTGATTTATGCCGCGACTCTGTCCCTGAAAAAAACCAATATCACAATGCTTGAATAGCTCAAAAGCAAAAGAAAAGTTTTCAAACGAACAAAAACGAGGATGTGTCGCGAGGAACCAACCTGCTTTTCACGTTCCGAGCTCGTTCCAAATACTCTTTCCGCGATGGAACTTCCGCCGGAAAGGTTGTCGACCCCGACAGCCTACAGGAACAGCCGAACGACCCCGGAATCAAAATCCACAGTTCATATCGCCCGAATTTCAACAAGCACAACCCCTTAATCATCTGCCTGAAACAAAGCAGAAGATTCCAATCGATCACGAACTTACATTGTTGGTATCGGGCGTCCGTTTCCTCCGAGGGTCATGATAAAGCTGCCTGAGGATCGGATTTTCACTATGGAAGCCTGGAGAGGGGAGACGATGACGAACCCTAATTTACAGCCGAGAGCATTGCAATTGAGAATTTGGGGATTTTTTCTTCTTTTCTTGTCTACAACTTTTTCCGACGATCGGTAATCAACGGAGGATGAAGTAGAGGAGCAGAGCCCGACCAAATAAACTAAAATGTAGAGGAGCAGAGGAACATGCATAAATCCAGAACTTTATCTTTTTTCTGCAGAGTAATATGTATAAAAACCTATGACCAAAAAAAAAAAATGCATAAAAGCCCCTTGCAAACTGCAAAGCTGAATCTGAAAAACCAACCCTCCCCCCCGGGCGGCCAAAAAAAAAATGGAAAGCTGAACAAAATTTAGACCAAAAAAAAGCTGAACCAAATGTGTTTTATTTTCTTATATAAATATATATTTTTAAAACCTTTTACTTTTCACGAAACAAAGCCACCTTTGATTTCATTTATTTGGAAAAAATTCAAAAAAGGGATTGAAGTACTTTCATTTGTTTCAAATATAAATAAAGGCCTGAAGTGCTCTCATTATCTAAAATAAGGGCCTGAAAAAAAAACACTGTTTTTTTTTCTAAAAACAGTTCTTCTATACGAGTTCATCTCGATGTTCCCTCCGTACTTGACAAATGTGTATCGATTTTTTTTTTAGGAAAATAGTTTTCGAATCGTTCATTCTTTTCGCAAAACAAAGACCTCTAGCTTCGCTTGTTTTGCAAAAAAAAAAAAAATGATTCCAAAAATCGATTGCTCATGTCACTTGAGAAAATGAAACGAACATAATTCTTATCATCCACGAAAATGGTTAAATATATTTATTATTGAGAATGAAAATATTTTTTATTATTATTATTTCAAGCAATAAACTAATACTTATTTCCACAAAGTGTTTTTTAGATGACGGCCATTTTTTTTCCCACAACGGATAAAGCTGACGTGGGCTCCCCCTCCAAATCTTTGTGATATTCACACCACAAGGCCACTCTTTAGAAAGTTTTTCCTTTTGCCCATTCAAACTTTATTAGCGCCCAGATGAGATATTTTTCAAGAATCGAAAAATAGGATTTTTTTTTCTCCAAATTGGGAAGTAATTAATGCTAAATAGACAACTAATAAATTAAAAGTGTCGTTTATTAATAGATGATTTAACTTCATATCATGTGATTGTTGTCGCGAGATTGTTTCATATTAACCTTGTCCCGCAAGTTTTTCGGTTTCAAACTAGTCCCACCTCCCGCGATTGCTATTCTAGGTTTTTCCTGGTGAGACCCCTAAACCCTAAATCACATTACTCCAGCTAGAGATTGACTGCAAGCTACAGCCATGAAGAAGCTAAAGAAAACTGAAAACAGGAGTTAAAAATAGAGTGAGAAAGAAAAATTATCGAGAAATGAAGAATTTGTTTGAACAATATATGAAAGTACTCAAACTCTCTACTTGCCGATCCTGACTTTCCCTTTTTCCCAAGGAAGAAATTGATCAATCAAGAAGAGAGAAGACCAGAGAGAGGCCAACAAAATTGGCAAAGAAATGAATAAAAAAGAATCAGTTCCAGTTAGAAATCCACTATATCAACCCGATCATCGGTTTTTTCGATCCGTCTAAAATTTCGACATTATTGTTCTTCTCTTTTTTAGCTTAGAGTGGTGTCATGAATCAACTTTCTTGAGCCAATGGAGCCGGATTTGAAAGAAGCCTTGAACTTGCCCTCCACCCCCGTAGAGATTGTATTTGCCCAACCTCTTCTTCCTCTTCGCCTCCACGTCCTTCCACCATAAGTTTCCTCTCTACCCTCCAGAGGCGGCGGACATCAACTTGGCAACTTTCCGGCGGTGCGGCTTCAGCATCCACGATCTCTAAGTTCTGGACGCCATGAGGATCCTCAATCTCGCTCTTCTCCTCTCCCTGCAGAACGTTGGCCATGGAGAGGGCGATAGAGATGGGAAAATGAGAGAAGAAGGGAAGTTTATGTTTGTTAACTTGTTGGGCATGTAAGCAGAAGATAAAAAGTGCAAATACGTTCTTTTGGTCACAATTGAACAAATTATTAGGTAAATGGATCCAATTGCATTCAAGGCATCAAATACTAATGTCATAGCTTAGAAAAAGTAAAAATTGAAAATAAAAAGACTCAAATGTAATTTTGGCTTTATTTGGGTTTATGTTTGTGAAGGAACATGGCACCCAAGATGAATTTTCGAAATTTTGAGGTATCCAACATGAAAAGGGAATTAAATAAAAATATTGACTATTTTTTCATATATTTTTTTTGGACACAGATCCTATTTTTCCTAATTTTTGGCTATTTTAATAAAAAAATAATATTAAAATGTCAAAAAACGTGAAAAATATTTTTTTTGTTCAAAATTGGTTCCTAAAGTTAGGCCAAGCTTCCGAAGTTGATTTTACAATTCCATGAATTTTTCTATTCTTAATCAAATTTTCTAAGTAATGATCAAAAATCCATTGTCAACACATAAAGCTGGCAAATTCTGTCTATGCCACACCCAAGATAAGTAGCGCATTGACCATTCGATGGTGTTGGCAATTATTCGCTCTTGACCAAGTTGATAATGTGCCCTTAGTATAGGAAATCATACATTGATGCCTGTTCTTTCCAAAGCTTTTGAATAAGTCTCCTAGTCTAAAATTACACTGGAAAAATCTGTTCAAGTGAAAGTCAAAAGTCTTTCCATATTGCAGGATTCAAATCCAAGTCTGATTATCTATCACCAGTTGGTCCTGTCTGAAAGAGATTGCAAATTACAGCGTCTATTAGTAGCATCATTGACTGGGATGTTAAAACTCTTGAGATGATGAAAGGAGAGAGGGGAAAAAAAAAAGAAGGAAAAAACAAAAATTGTCTTAAGATGAAAGAAACAAAAGACAAAATTTTCAGCTGTTTTGAAAGTAGTTTCATGCATTACATACAACCACCAAAGAAACAGATGAACACTGATGTCATCCGTCATGCTTGCAAAGGTTCTCGAATCCCATACACTCATTGCGCGCTATCTTGCCGATCATGTTCGATATGCCAACTCCACCTATCAAGCAGAAGCTGAGAGACACTCCTCAAAACTTCAGAATACCTCAATAGATTAGCCGGCCAAAAACGAAAAGCTAAACCAGACTGATATTTGAACGTAAATAAGTTCCATAAAATCTCCTAAAAATGAAAAGGAAACCCAAGGACAGCTATCACTCACCCGAGCGAGATCGCGCCAACAAATATTGTGAAGGCTAGAAGGACCGCTAGCACTTCCATTCCTGAAAAGCCGGGAAGGGGCAATCAGAGACCAAGAGAAAGAGCGCAGATATTACATTAAACGCACTAGTTTGTCAAAGAGAACAGGCCAAGTTAGTTTATGATGGAAAAGAGAGAGCTGGGGCGGCGTGTGTATTCTGGCTTTACTCCAGTTACGGCAGGACCATCAGCTATTGACTCTTTTCTAGGCATTTTGTGCTAGCGACACGAAAGCTAAGCCCAGCATTGGGATGATCCCACGGGAAAAAAGGGCATAAAAGCATATAGCAGTGAAAAGTGCTCAACATAGAGAGCGGCACTATGACTGTTTCCTCCTTTTTATTGTGTTTTGGGGCTTCTTTCCCCCGTTCTTTCCTCTTTTCTTTTCTTGTCTGTGCAGCGCCAGAGAGAGAGAGAGATTGTTAAGTTTTCCTGAGATGGGCTCGCCTTAATTGGAAATGGTAATTGACCGTATAGTTGTATTAATTTACCGTATACGATATTGGTTTTTTAATAAGAAAAGAATTGAGGTTTTCCTTAATGGCCCGTATATGGCCTAGCTATTGTGGGCTGAGTTCGGCCCGGCCCGTGATATGAGGGCTCAGCCGGAAGTTTATAAAGGTAAGGACCCCCCCTTTAGCCCTAATCTTTGCCACTCCATTCTTCTTCTCCTCCATAAGGCTTGAGAGAGAGAGCGGGGGAGGAGAGGCCGATCCATTGACGCCAGGTGGTACGAGGGCATAAAGGGGAAGGTTCCGAGCCGGTTCATGAGTTCCCGCACCGTTTCGACCATGGATGCGAATCAGGTACTCCCAACTCGATCTCATGGCTATTGTTGTTGTTAAAATGCGATTACGGTGATTCTAGGGTGTCGTAATAGTCGACGGACGGACGGTCCGGGAACAGGCCAAGGGTAGTGTGGGTATATATATCAGGCCAACGTAGCTCGGTTTTAGCACATACGGATTTTGCCTGATTTCGTGAATTTTTCATGCTGAAAATCTAATTTTGATAGCATATGGGTTTTCGTATCGTCGAGACGAGCATTTTGATAGGTCGCCGGCCACTACAGGAGGTCCCACGCGCCGCCACGCGTGGCCTAAAGACACGGCCGCGGCGCGCGTGGGTTACACATGCCAAGGTGACGAGCGCGTGAGATTCACGCGCCAGCGCGTGGGCCACACGCGCCTGACACATTTAATGTGTCCAGTGACGTCATTGATGACGTCACCGACGCGGTGCCGTTGCGCCACGTGGCGCCTCGCAACTTGACCGTGGAGCGCGATAACAGTGCCATGGTGGCCGCCCGACCCGGTCAACGTTAACGTTGACCGTTAACAGCCGTTAACATTGACCGTTAGTCCACGTTCAGGCCGCACGTGCAACGTACGTGCGGCGCGTGGACAAGGCGCGTGTAACGTCCAATTAGGGTGATTTTTTTACCCTTGTGCTCGTATGAAATTCCTACCTGTGTATTATTCAATTTAATTTTTGAGTCTTTTAAGATCTTGAAAATGCTAAAAACCCTTGTGCAGTATAAAATACATGGCATTTTCGTCATTTTAGTTTATCTAATTATTTCCATACGATTGTTTTGTGAATAATATGGTTGGCTTCAATTATAAATACCACATAAGGAATGTGTAGAATTTTAGTTGAGCACTGACCAACGGAAACCCACAAATGCATGAACAATGCTATTAAGCACGGGTCGTGATTTTAATGACAATACCCATTTCATTAAGTTTAAAATCACACCACATGTTAATGTGAGCATGAAGGTATATCCCGGCGTGTGAGAGTTTCAAAGGTTGTGATTGGGTTATGACCGCCAAAGTGGCACACTCAGTTTGAATTGGAGAATTCAGTCTCGCATTGTGGTGGGATTTTCCCTCCTATTTTGATACTGTCATACTCCCAAAGGAATTGATTTGTGTT
>JAGVVM010002080.1:0-27072 GCA_019149425.1 Psidium friedrichsthalianum
GTGATTGGGGGTGATAACATCGAAGCTTTATTTGTATCTGCAAAGCAATTGCCATTTAAGCACTTAGAGGTCTGTCAATTTTTCTCTGATGGATTATTTATTATCTTCATTTGGATGTTTTACGGCGTTTAGAGGTAACCCCAGCGAAGTACATAATTCTGAATGGAGTATAGGAAGATGAAGCTCTGTTATCTCCATAAAGTCCATTTCCATTCATTTGCAAAGTTGATTCTCACCAGCTAACATTGTTATGTCCTTCAACAGTTCCTGCAAAATCAAGGCTTCCTAGTCAGTATATCCAATGACAATGACATACAGGTTAAAACTCTTCAGTCCATGTGATCTTGTAATTCCAATAAATCAAAGTCTTATCTGGTGTTACCTTCTTTCAGAAAAATGCCTATTTGCCTTTCTCTTTTCATTTTCTCAGTATAATTGTTGGCACTTGTTCAATTTTGTGTTGACTGGCTTAATAGACTGTTGACATTGGCAGGTCTGGGACATAAAGTACAGGAATGTTGCTTGTACTTTACAGTGGGAATCAAATATAACCGCCTTCTCAGTGATTCAGGGGACTGGATACATGTACAAATTATAATATCTGGAAACATTCCATTATCAGTTATTTTCCTTTATCTAGAGCCTATCAGACCCATGAGAATCTGATATTCTGTTCAGGTATATTGGGGATGAGAATGGTATGGTGTTTGTGCTAAAGTGTGATGCAGGCCAAAGACAGATTGTTCAACTTCCTTACCTTATTCCAGCAGATTCAGTTGCTGGTAATCTTTCAACACATTCCTTGTAAAATGGTCTAACAAATCCATGCTACTTCGTTTCCTACTCAACTTGTCTTTGCATTTCTTTTAGCATTAACGGAGTCAATGGACTCACTGCATTAGTATTATTTTGGATCTTGGTAGCTTCACATGTATGGACTGTCCAGTTGATCTGGGCCATTTTTGGAAATTGAAAAAGCTCAAAGTTTTAATTTCTATGTCCTGGCATGAACTTTACCTCAATGATATGAAAGTTTGATTCTTGCATGACGTAAATTAGAAGTATGTATGTAACCGTTAAACAGTTATGCTGTTTTGTCTAACCTCATCTCATATCGACATTGTGCGAATGGATTGCTAAGATGCCTTTTCCATTATATTAAACAGCATTTTCTCCAAATCTGTGTCAAGGAAAATATCTACTATACGGTTTGATGAATGATTTTACTCATACAAAGATATAGCATAACCAAGTATTTCTCTTCATGTGGGGATAGAAACATGGTATCTGCCATATCATTGTGATTTATGTTGTGCATCCTGCTATATATGATTATTGAAAACAGTTGACCTGGCTATGTATATATGGTATTAAAGTGACTATTTACGTTTTCACCATGATGTGTTCCTATAGTTTCTTAGCTGCAGTTAATAATTGAATCTTCTGTCTGGCTTCCAGAAGCAGCTGCAATTTCTGTGCCTCATCATCAGTCTGTTGTGGGGGTTCTTACACAACCTCGTTCCTTGGGAAACAGGTATAATAAAATACACACTATTCTCCTTATGGTTTTTTATTTTATAGCTTAGCCTGATCATATAGTTTGCACAACGCCATGTAATTTGTTCACTTTCTAAGTCACATCGAAGTTGTCTTGCAAAATGAAAACTCGATAGTGGCCAAATTATAAATTATGGTTTTTAGGTTGGTGACTTGTCCTTGGATGATCCTGGTGAGAGCACCCATTTTTCAACAGGCCTTCAAAGGTTTACCATTTGTTTAACTTTTTGCTGAAATGAATGTCATTCAATGACTTCTAGCCTAGAGTGCTTCATTGTGGATGGCCTAATACACTATGTTTCATTTTCTTTCTGACAAGGCTGATCTGAATTAAAACGACCAACTTCAAGCTTTTGAGTGCTAGGAGATGGTACATTGAGCTGGTGGCTTCGTTTATTTGGAATACCCCATGATATGTAGAAAAACTGGGGATTATTACTCCCGTTGTGCATGGATCCCCCTGAACAGGATGACAGCTTAGCCAGTACATAAGATAATATGATCATGCATATACTGCAATGCAATGCTTCAAATTTGTTTGTATATTCCTTTTTCCATATTTTAACTATATATTAAGCCAGGTCAACAGTTGAGACCGTTCTCTTTCTAAATGAACTGATGGGTACTTTGAGTAGTGGGATGTGTGACTCTGCCAGGTTTATACACTGCCCTTTGGCATATGCTGTGTCCGGGTGAATTAATGCTAATAAAGAGATTGGATTGCATGCAGGCTATTAATTGCGTACGAGAATGGGTTGATTGTACTCTGGGATATTTCAGCAAATCAGGTTGTCTTAGTAAGAGGCCAAAAAGATCTCCAATTGAAGGAGGGAACAGCGATCACCTTGCCAAAAGTAGCAATAAATCAGCTTTCTGGGGATATCTCTGACAGTGAACCGATGGATAAAGAGATAAGCTCTCTTTGTTGGCTATCTGCAGATGGGTCAGTTCTGGCTGTTGGTTATGTCGATGGGGATATATTGTTGTGGAACATGTCCACTGCTGTCTCCAGAAATCAGCATGGTGGAAAAGTGTCTAATGATGTTGTTAAGCTTCAGATAGCATCTGGTGACAGGAGACTTCCCGTTATCGTGTTACACTGGTCTGCCAGTAGATCTCAGAATGGTCATGGTGGCCAGCTTTTTGTCTATGGCGGTGATGAAATCGGTTCTGAAGAAGTGTTGACGGTCAGCTTTTAATCCAAATTGTTGCACCCTTTAATCATCAAGCTTCACCGGATAAATTGTGTTTGCTATCAACAATTAAGCAACTCACTGCAATAGTGTGATTAGCGAATGATCCATGTCACTACGATGAAATATTTCCATTTTGCAAAGTAACAATGGCCACTAAAGCTTAATGTCATTAAAATGGGACAAGTAAAAGGATTAAAAATTACTGATTGATTTCTTTAACCGCGGTACAGGTTAGTTTTCCTGCTTTCCAGCTGTTTTTTGTCCTGTAATAGCTCTTGGCTGTTTGAAATGCAGTTAGTCTAACTTTGCTTTTATAATGGGAAATATATGATCAATGCGTAGTGAAAGGTTTCAGTAATGCATAGATTGTTGTTTATACCGCACCAATTAACTCGGTCTTATATCATTGTTTCACTGAATTTTGCAGATTCTGAGTCTTAATTGGGCTTCTGGGATTGAAGAAGTGAAATGCATCAGCCGTGTGGACCTCAGGCTTAATGGTTCTTATGCTGATATGGTGCTGCTACCTACTTCAAGTCCAATTGGTGGCGTTTACACTAGGTCCCTCATTGTATTAACAAATCCAGGACAACTGCATGTCTATGATGAAGACTGTCTCTCTGCCTTAATGTCCAAGCTGGACACAAAAGCTACTGTTTCTCCACTGCCATATCCAATGGTCATACCAACTATGGAACCCCAAATGACTGTGAGTCACCTGGTTTTGTACATGCTGATGGGGCATTTTCTGGAGCTTTTTCAAAGGTATGGCTTATTTCTGGCCTCTGTCTGACTTTTCAGGGGTCCGTTATACAGCTTTCATGGAAATTTTAATATTCCGTCAACAGTAATTTATCAATCTAGGTCTTCTCCCTTAACTAGATGGTTGCAGCTGCAAAACATCACCCGAAGAACAATGTTCCAACCGGCCATACTGGGTGGCCTTTAACTGGTGGGGTCCCTAGTCGACTTCACCTTTCGGAATTGAATCAAGTCGAGAGGATATATATAGCAGGTTATCGAGATGGATCGGTTCGAATGTGGGATGCAACATGTCCAACTCTGTCACTGATCTATGTTCTAGGTCCAGGGGTATGTGTCTCAATGCAGTATCCATAAACCACCGTCATTGACTGCTTCGCCTTTCATACTTCCATTGCTTCCTCAGCTGCTGGAAGTCTAGCCTTTCTACAAAGGCGACTCTTCATATGACGATATCATTGTTGTTTTTGGGGGATGAGTAAACAGCAATGTTATGTATTGTGCAGGTGCCAGATATCATGATTCTGGGTGCAAATGCAGCAGTGTCAGCCATAGATTTTTGCTCAACCACTTTAAGTTTGGCTATTGGAAATGAGTGCGGTCTTGTAAGAGTTAAAAATTAGTTGCATGATGTTTCCATAACCAAATGTTAGCAGTACACTGAATCTCTTTTCTCAAATTGTGATTGCGCAGGTTTTTCTGTACAAGTTGATTAGTAGTTCAGACGAATCAACCCTGCACATTGTGACAGAAACAGAGAATAAAGGTATGGTAGCAGAGTACTTGTGACTTATTAAACAGTTTGGATCTATACGAACACTTGGAACATTTCTTAAAGAAAGTTTCATGACTAGACACTACATGAAGGAGCCATGGATTTTTGAGGTGTATGAAACAGGTTGAAGGAACCATGCAGCAAATTCTTTTACCCTTTTGTGAAAGCACTAAGCAATTAGAGTCGGCGTGGAAGCATCCCAAAGATATTTCAACATTTTACCTGCCCCAAGATGGGCAAAAGTTGGTGATGGGGGGTGCATAACCTTCCTAATTAGAATTTCTTAAAAGTCAAAATGGCCATCTCACATATCAATGTCCCCCGCCCATGGTCGACTGTTCTATCGGAGGTTTTGATTCACAACATTATCTATTTTGAAAGATGGGGAGTGATCCTTTATGAAGTAATTCTCTAGTCTTAACTCATGAAAGCATGCAATATCTGTGGACTCTAAGTAATCACGCCCCAGTTGGCAGTAGCAATTTGCCTGTACTTATACCCATCTAACTTGCTGAGCTAAGGTGTCTGTACTCATTTGAATGTTATTGTGTGTATAACTGTCTCCAACTTTTGTGCAGTTCAAAATTTAGTCCAAGAGCATGGGCCACAGTGCATAGCTATACTTTCTTTACTCAATTCCCCATTGGCACTCTAAAATTTGGAAATTCCGGAACCAAACTTCTTGTTGGATTTGAATGTGGCCAGGTGTGGATCATCCATTGATCCTTTGATGATATTGCCATCCTTTTTGTCCATTGGGCTCAATATTTTACTTTTCCATCTTGATTTTCAGGTGGCAGCGTTTGATACTAGCGCTATGTCAGTTCTTTATGTCACGGACGGGGCATCAGACTCATGTTCCCCAGTCATTTCTCTAGTTGTGAGTACATTTGCAGAATGTAGCAAATTGGTAAACGGTCTGAGTGAATCTGAACGCGAAGATCTAAGAAATGCTGAAGAGCCACCTATATTCGTATTGACTAAAAATGCACATCTTGCAATATTGGATAGTTCCAATGGTGATATCATCGGCTCTCAGTGCTTCCACTCTGGAAATAACCACACTGCTATATCTCTGCATATAATAGGCAAGAAATTTTCATTATGAAGAAGATTGACTTTAGGCAATTCTTCACTGGCAATTTCCTGAAAGTTGTTTCAACTTTGAACACAGAAAGCAGTCATCTTGTTCCTGAAGTCTCCCTTGACTCTCCTCGGGTGAACTTGTCAGAGGATGGTGAAGTCAAAGAGGGAAATGCAGGTTCTAAGTTTGACCCGGGAAGTAATCCCCTAATATCTGAATCAGCAGCCTGCTCTCAAGCTACCCCTCTTGGACTGGGACCAAGATTGTTTGTTTTACTCTGCTGTGAAGATATAATAAGCTTACATCCTTTGACATCTGCTACTGAGGTGCAATCTATTTAACTTATCATCACTTCAGTAGTGCTCTTTAATGTGGAAGTTTGTTAACTGGCAGTCTTGCAGATTGACAATAACTTCATTCGACAAGTCAACCTCATAAAACCAGTGTTGTTGGACAACAGTCCTGAAAAAAAGATGAGAAGGATTCTGGATTAGTAATTGTTTATCAGACTGGAGACATTGAAATAAGGTAAGGTGACTATTTGTGTTTCTCCCTTCATGTTACTGCTTGGGAATCTGGTGCACAGTGGACAATCTGACCAGCAGTAGTGGTTGCTGAGTTCCGAATTGATTGCCTCCATATACTTTCCATTTGGTAGTATGTTTTGACGAAGAAGCTTCGGTGATGAAAGTTTTCTGATGGAAATGATCATTTATGTGCAGGTCTTTGTTAAATTTGGAAGTGGTGGGAGAAAGCTCTTTGATGTCCATTCTGAGGTGGAACTTTAAGACCAACATGGATAAAATGATGTCCTCCGGTGGCAGTGGGAAAATTACCCTGGTCAGTTCTTTTCTGGAGTTTAGAGTACGGCTCCCTAATTCTGTTTAAATATCAGTACCAGGCACAGAAATATCATTTTTCTTAGCCTAGATGCTCTGAAATAGTAGAGAGAATTCTTCATCATCAGAACTCTCATTTTCATCTTCAACAAGATCTGAATATAATACACTGAGATATTTTATTGAACTGGAGTATGAGCTTTTAAAATTCGGTAGAGCTACTTTTCCAATCTTAAAATGGACATTTATAGATGTTGAGAGAGTTTTCAAGGAAAGCTTAAGATGAAGAAACTTTACAGGATTTATCCAGGAATCTGATCAATCCTATCCAGGTACCAGGCAATGACAAGCCACTTAGATGGAGTAAGGAGATGCTTCAAAAGGAAGAACTAGCTTTGAAATGGTCTTGATGGTTCTTCTTGCTCACGACGACATTTTTCTTTTTTCTAGGTCAACGGTTGTGAGTTTGCATTCATATCCTTATCAGCTCATGAAAATGACTTGAGGTCTCCCTCCCTCCCTCCCTCTCTCTCTTCCACAACCACACCCCCCCCCCCCCCCCCCCCCCCCCCCCCCCCCCGCGGGGGCGTGCGTGAGGTTTGGATGTGTGCACCCACTTAAGCATTCTTGTGATCTTGTAGGATTCCTGATTCCTTACCTTGCCTCCATGATGAAGTCGTCGCAGCTGCTGTAGGTGCAAGCACAGATTTATCTCCAGATCAGAAGAAATTGCAGGTTGCTTTTTAATTTCTCTGTTTGGTTAACAAATGGATACACCTGAATCTAAAGAACTAAAGCTGCAGGGAACTGCGGTCGAGGGGCTTTTGGTGGTATTATTAAGGGCCTCAAAGCAGGTGAAGTTGACGATAATTCTTATCTTATTGAAACGGGTTCAAATGATCCTCTACTTCTTGAAGGCATATTTTCTGAGCCTCTAACGTTGAGGACTTCCATTCCAAATCCTACCGCTCATGATGAAGTCATTGAGCTTAATATAGGTCAGAGATCTCACTTTAACCTCATTCCTAGCTCGATGTACCTTTCTTTGCCCCTCCTCCTTGACATTCAACTTATTACTGCAGATGATATTGAAATTGATGAACCTGCGACTGTCCCATCATCATCTCATCAAACCAAGCATGTTGAAAGTGGTAGAACATAATTTCTTTAAGCTAAAATAGTTCTATGTATTTGAAGGCAGTTTTAATAGTAGAATTTTTGCTTTGCAGAAGGGAAGGGGGAGAGGGAAAGATTGTTTGAGGGTGCTAGTACTGATACAAACCCAAGACCCAGAACTCGTGAAGAAATTATTGCCAAATATAGGAAAACAGGGGTAAATTGATTTGAGTTGGTGGTCTAGTTTATCTCAGTCCTCTAATACTTGACATAACTTACACTAGGCGTATTTCAGGATGCCTCTTCAGCAGCATCACAAGCTCGGGATAAACTCATGGAACGCCAAGAGAAACTTGAGGTAGGATTTTGTTTTTTTTTTCCTTTCTTTCTGTGTCTATATTCATAAATTCGATAAATCCCTTTTGAGAAGCAATTTCAGCTCGAGGAGACCTGTTATGTTTCCTTTCAGAACATATAGTATTTGAGGAGGACCTTTGTTTGCTCTTTCTATCCCTCTCTCTGGCTAAACTGCGCCCCGCTTTCGAGCTTTCACCTAAAATCCTCCACCCCGCATGTTGATAACTGCAGGTGTGAATGATTATCACTAAATTATCCATCTACTTTTGCTTCAACGTTTGTGGACAACTGATTCTTTCTGTTTAACTTTTTAGATGTGGTTGTCCCAGGATGGACAACAGCGTTGTCTTCGCATGAAGGACCTTAAGTTATACTGTAGAAGAGTAGTGTAGAGTAGTCCTAGATCCCCTTGAATAACTGTTAAAAGCTTAATGAGCCAAAGAGTAGATAGTGGAATGTTGAGTTGGAGAATTGTCGATGGAGCAGTAAAACTTCTTAGAGGATTTGTTTTGAGTTGGCTTCAGAATTAACTTTTCTCATCACCGTCTCTGCAATTCGTTCCTCTAGACAGAGTCCTTATACATGGTGGGAGTCTTGTACCTTTGGAACAAATATGCTAATGCTAAGACTTTGTCGCCATCTTTAACAGAGGATTAGCAGACGAACTGAAGAGCTGCAAAATGGAGCCGAAAACTTTGCCTCCATGGCGAGTGAACTTGCAAAGAGAATGGAAAACCGCAAATGGTGGAATATGTTCTAAACGGTAGAGTATTAAAATATGTTGTGCACCAACCAATCCTACTGCAGTTGTAGTTGTCCTGGGCTTTCTTTGATAGCCAGCAAATGCAAAGCTGTATTGTTTAATAGGTATTATAGTTTCCCTCCGTTCATGTACAGTATAAGAACACAAACAGGGGGGAAACGGGGAATAAATTTTGTTAAAGTATGTTATTTATGTAATCCTGTGCATCAATATATCTACAAATGTAAATAAATCTCCTCTCTTTTTCACAATCTTGATTTTCAATGATACTGTCTGCTTGTAAAGAGGCTTGCCTCAAGTAACATTTGCTACATAATGAATAGAAAACCGAGAATTTTTTTCGTTTTTCATGCCAAAAAAGAAGAGGATTATATCTTGTGATCTTAATTTTGTAGTCCAGAAGCGTTAGATGTTACAGGTTACCTATGGCCGGATGCCTGTTTAATTTTGTCCATCTCTAATCTTTGCATCCTGGGTTGTGTGGCTCACCCCTCACAAAACAAGACTTTAAGCTCTGTTTATTTTTTTCCCTTCTCCAAGTGCGGATTTGGGAAAGCTGTGATGGTAACACTTGAGTTTCATGCATCCCTCGATCTATCGCAAGGACTTGTTACTATGACTGAGCATCGTAATCCTTCTTCGGTGGAGAATGGTTGAATTTCCTTCTGTCTTGGTTAAATTGGTGCAGAAATCCTTTCATTTGTTGGTATAACCTGCATCGGTGATGTTCACAGTATCATCCCAGAAGTTGGTTGATATTCATTTTGCTTTCTTTGGTGGAAAAGTGATTTCGTTTCCTTTCACTGTTTGCGAACTTGGACTCTTTGACTTTTTTAGCATTCAATGAAAGGATCTCCATGACCAGCAGAGGGAGGGACGGTGTTCCCCAGTATGAACACCCCAAAAAAATTTGTTCATCAGGGCATGAATCCGTCTACTTTCTCCGACCAGAATGTGAGAAACGTGTTCCCGTTTCATACCACGTTTTGACTTCTCCACAAAAGTCATTGCGGTGGACTCGGAACGAACCTCAACTTTACGACTTACTTTTGATGCCTAAACATTCCATCACGGTAGATTAGTTTAGGCTCCGTCCTACTTTCATAGATCCGCGTTCTTCGCGTCCCATTATTCTTTTCATAGGACTCGCGCGCGGAAGACGTGGTGTGAGCAAGTGGATGGATTCTTGCGTTTCTTAATGACCCACAAATTATGGTATACGATGGACGAGCAGTGGCGTCGACTTTGTATTATTTGAATGAATTTCTTGCTAGTTTTCGGTTAGTTGACGAATATATTAATTGCAGAACCCTCTACACGACAAGGGATATATCGGTACATCGTGATGAATTCACAATATTTTGATCAATTTGGGAAGATATCTCAATCATGATGGAGCACAACTGTGACATATGAACTGCGAAAGATATACGGGAATATCTATAGGGAGAGCGCGCATCCGATTATATTAGTAAAGGAAAATCTCGAATGGGGGAATTTGAAGAAGGTTAAGAAAAATAGTAGTACCATGAGAAAAGAAAAGAGAAGGTCTCTAATGCCAAAAGTTACATCCTATAACCACGGTCAAGTACCCAAATTGCGTTAGTGATATAAGTGCCCTTACCATCTATACTGTCTCTTAACAGCAAAAAAAAAAAAAAAAAAAATTCATTAAATCAGGATATTCAGGTCTCAAAGCAATAAAGTCTTACATGAAAGGAGCACGTTGAATTTCAACACATTTGTTGGGGAGCTTTTTTTTTCTTTTAGTACGAAGAACTTTCGGCTTTTATTCGTTGGGTTTGGTAATCTCCTGCTTTCAAGAGCTAATTACGAAGACGATATCATATATGCACCGACATATCAATACGGAGCGAACGACGATCATTTTCCAGAGATGGTTGGAGTTGAACAAAATTAGCAACTCCGTAGAAAAGGGTCAAAAGATGAGAATCTTTATGTTGGAGAGTTGTGACCTCTGACTACTCTAACCCTATGACTACGACTACGATCAAAAAGAAAGAAGCAACTCCCATGAATATCATTGCTTTGAAAGTTTCAGTGGCCTTCCTGGAATGAGCTTCGCGTTCACACATGGAAAACCCCATCAAGGATTTTAAGAAAACCACACGGCTCCCATGCCATCGATGTTTGAAAAGCCGCCCTAAGAAAGTAAAAGAAGCTGTATACATCTGACTTAGAGACTCTTCTGCGCGAGTCAGATTGACCACGTCAGACGCCTACGTGCGGGGGCACCTCCAAGAAGGAGTGGTCAAGGTGGGATTTCCTTTGCTTCCCTATTTCTCGGCAGCCGTACACAAGCCCCCGCACTCGTCCAATGAGAATCAACATCCAGTCTACCGACCACCTCCCCCTTCATTCAATGTGATTTACAGGGGATTAAGACGGCCTTTGTACCATGTAATTGAGCATCTCAGATCACAAGGTACAGAACAGAACGGAGCCAGTTGCACCCACAACAGAGAGGGAGAGGACAAACGACAAGCTGCAAATTTCTTGTGCTTTTAATAGCTGCTTGTGGAGGAGAGGAGCCCTTCAGTTATCTCCTCATATCCTTTCTTCCCTCTAAAGTTTAAACCTTTAACGTTATCTCTCCCTCCTTCCCTCTCTCTGATAAATTAGAGAGAGACCTAGAAAGCTGAAACCAAGCGTTTCTTTGCTTCTGGGTCTCCAATGGCAAGCTGGGTGCTATCAGAATGTGGCCTTAAACCCCTCCCCAGAATATATGCTAACCCAGAACTGGCCTCACATCTAGCAGCACCACAGTTTCAGCCAGGATCCGACCTTTTCAATCGCGCCAGAAGCAAACTCTTGGTCCTTCATTGAAGGCCTTGAGCGGGTCAAGGGAAAGAAACTGGGCGCTGAATGTAAGCACGCCAGTGAAACCCGTGTCCCTTGGTGAGGAAGCTCGCGAAGAAAATGGAATCAATGGGCTCAGCAAAGAGCCGGGTCGGTCGACCCCAGCGCACCTCCTCCATTCAAATTGGCCGATATCAGGGCAGCCATTCCGAAGCATTGTTGGGTGAAGGACCCGTGGAGGTCAATGAGCTATGGGTGAGAGATGTGGCGGTGGTTCTTGGATTGCTGCTGTTGCCGCTTATTTCAACAATTGGGTTGTTTGGCCTCTCTACTGGTTTGCTCAGGGAACTATGTTCTGGGGTCTCTTTGTTCTCGGCCATGATTGGTAATCATCACAAACACTTTTCAATTCTTGAATTGTGGACGAAAACGAATGACTTTGAAGAAGAATCTCTTATCTTGAAGTCGTGTTATGTTCCTTTCAACCCACCGCAATGGGATCTGTTTGATAACTCTGATTTAATCGAATCCGTTTGGGCATTTCCACGACTAACATGAGATGTTTTTTCTGTTTGCTTGAGAATGCTGTGAAGTACACGAATTTTCAGGCATCTTGCATTGGGAAATTTAGTTTCATATCTGTGTTGTAAAAAGTTTTGTGCTTGTGATGTGCAGTGGTCATGGCAGTTTCTCCAATAATCCGAAGCTAAACAGTGGTGGTTGGACATTTGCTTCATTCTTCAATCCTTGTCCCGTATCATGGATGGTCGGTTACTAAAGATTCTGACTCATTCTGAATTAAACAGCCGTCCTGCTTCAATAAATTGTCTGATCACCAATTTGGCCTCATCCTCCATGAAAACTGCAGGAGAATTAGCCACAGAACTCACCACCAGAACCACGGACACGTCGAGAATGACGAATCGTGGCATCCGGTAATTTAAACATTGGAAATTTCTTCCCTTTCCTGTCCATTGGTTCTGTATATGTATTAACGCGCTTTTTCTTTTGAACCATTTCTTCAGTTGTCGGAGAGGATATATAATAGTCTGGACAATCTCACCAAATTGCTGAGGTTCACCTTGCCATTCCCATGTTGGCTTACCCTATCTATCTGGTAAAGCCCTTCTCTTCGGGTATCTGCTAGTATTGGGGGGACTAATAATTTGCTGTTTCCTATGATAGTTGATTGACGTGTTTTGCTAAACCTTGTTTGTATTTGGTGATGTTCGATGTGACGATGAAATCGCCAGTGGAGTCGAAGTCTGGAAAGAAAGGCTCTCATTACAACCCGAACAGCGACTTGTTTGTCCCGAACGAGAGAAAAGATGTGGTCACATCGACTGCCTGTTGGACTGCAATGGTTGCAATCCTTGCGTGCCTTTCGTTGTTATGGGCCCATTCAGCTGCTCAATCCTATGGCGTTCCTTACTTTGTAAGCGCTCTCTCTCTGATTGCGTGTGTTTGTTTTCTAAGCATTTGATGAAATTCTGATCCTGAATTTGGGTGCAGACATTTGTGGCCTGGTTGGATTGGTGACTTATTTGCATCACCATGGCCATGACGAGAAATTACCATGGTACCGTGGCAAGGTAAAACTTTTGTGCTCCTACTTTTTAACCTCCAACTTCGGAGAGCTGGTAATTCGAGTTTGCTTGTCATGATATTATACTATGTGTCATTTTTGTAAGTGTTTTGGGAGTATCTCTAAGCTTGAATTAATGTGAGATATGAAAGTCTGATAGAGTGGGATTGACTTCAAGCTAAAAATGTGTATGTCATGCTTATCATGGTCATGTATGCTAGAGGAGAGAGAGAGAGATTTTAGTGGTTGATAGTGAGTAGAAGGTTGAGGTTCGTTCGCTGTTATAGATATCATTTGGGTAAAGCTGATAAATTTTTGTTATCTGGACCACAGGAATGGAGTTATCTGAGAGGAGGGCTCACAACCATTGACCGTGATTATGGATGGATCAACAACATCCACCATGACATTGGGACCCATGTGATTCATCACCTCTTCCCTCAGATTCCACACTACCACTTAATAGAAGCTGTGAGTAACTAGTATTTTGATTTTTCCTTCTCTTTTGGCTAAATCATTAATCACTTGTGAGAAAGAAATTTGATTTTCTGAGCTATTATTCCACTTCCACTGCAAGATGATCTCCGATATTTTTGGCTTCATCCATTTGCAGACTGAAGCAGCTAAGCCAGTGCTTGGCAAATACTACAGAGAACCAAAGAAATCTGGGCCTCTCCCACTTCACTTGCTCAGGGTCCTCACAAAGAGCATGAAGGAGGACCACTATGTGAGTGATTCTGGAGATGTTGTGTACTACCAAACAGACCCTAAGCTCAGTGGACTAACTCAAACATCTGAGGATGAAAGATGAAGTGGCCTTTCCTCCAGAGCCTGCTGATATATGACAAAATCTTTCAGACCATCCGTTTGGGGTCCCGCTTTTATCTCTCTAGACATGTAAACCACTTTGCCACCATTCATTCTTTTGTGTAACCAACATTGGAGAGCCAGATGTTTCTGAAGATTTTTCAGAGGTCTCTCTCGTTGCACAGGGATTATAGAATTTGTCATATGTAATTGGAGGGAAAGAACAACCCTCCCTTTCTTAAGTGAAAAAGATAAGAGAAGTTCTTTCCTCGTCATTGGCCTTGCATGGCGACCTTGCATGATTTATTTGCGGAGTACTCAACAGGTGACCTTTTGAAGAACATTGTTAAGTAATGGCTCTCAATCCATCATTATCTAACAAGATTTTGGTAGCATAGTAATTTTTGGATGACTGTGAGAATAATAGTATATTATGAGTCATAAATTCTTAAAAAGTGTAGAGCCGACAATAACTTTTAATTATGTTATTTATATTTTGGCAAAAAATAGACTGTTAGTATAACAATCGCCCAAAAAACTGTTACATAATCAATTCCCTATCTAATATTCATGTCACTTCCATCTCAAGATAAAATAATTCCCATAATTGGCTCGCATAGATCGACAGAAAGGAGCTGTTAAGAGGGAATCATTCATCATTCACATAAATAAAATAGGAAGCTACTGAGAGGAACCAGAGAGTAGAAACAGAGAGCACTTTCCGTTGATAATGAAAGACAGTTTCTAAAGAAGGAAAAATCGAAATAATATACATCTCAAGACCAAATCTGTAGACAAAGAGCTCTATATTGCCCTATCCTCGTCAATCAACAACGCATGGAATTTACTGCTTTCATGAATGAAGTTATCTGCGAAAAATCCTTCTGGATGCCATCTGAAGCACAAATTCCACTGCTAACATCAACACCATGAGGTTTGAGAGTGGTCAGAGCTTCACAAACGTTGTTAGGATTTATCCCTCCAGCCAGGAGCCACCCATGCTTACTTCTGATTTCTGGTAACTTGAACCGGCCCCAATTAAATCCTTTGCCGCTGCCAGCAAAATTCAGGAACAAGCAAATGGAATGAGTTCACCACAGGCAGTAATATGCTGACGGAAGGGACCAAAAAACAAAAACAAAACACTTGTTTTTCCCCTCCACGAGCAGCACACGAGCTCATACTTGCTCATTCCATGCACCAATATGCACAGGAACACCCATACATGCACTTTAAATATCATCACAGTTGGAGAACCCCCCATGAAGAAATTGATAACAAGGCCTCAAGTGAGATAATATAATTTTTGCTAGGCAAGAAAGCTCCACCAATTGCTAACTAAGAATGCGTATGCGAGAACTGCTCTTACCTGCCACCTTTGGCACTATCGACCAGGACCCAATCAACCAGAGAAGATTCTCCATTGGAAATCTGATTCAAAAGGTGGCCTTCTTCATTTGCATGGAGAACATAGATTATCTGTTTCTCTTGGGCTAAAACTGGAAAGGCTGCCCGAGAACCATTCCCATGAAGCTGTGTTACTTCAAAATGTTACCGGGTCACAAGTTGTCACATTTAAGACAAGATTGTCAGGATCAGAGAGCATGTACCTGAACATATTCAAGATTCGTTGCATCAGAAGCTTTAAGTATGGTGTCAGCATCATCATCCACAAAGACACCAACTGGCAGAGCCCCATATTCTCTTGCGACTTTTGAAATCTCCTTGGCCATTGAAAGTGATATGGAACGCTTTGAGTTTGGCCATAGAATCATTCCAACAAAATTCGCACCAGCTTCTGCGGCAGCGGCAGCATCTCTAGGTGATGTGATTCCACACATCTTTACCAGAGGCCACCTGGTTTTTTGATCCTCATCTATCGAGGAGGCTTCAGTTGTTGACTGAGCAAAACTACAAGTAACATTACCTTTCATGCACGTACTATTTCTTGACGAAACCCATTCAGTGACTTTTGAACCTACAAATACATAAAATAAGCCATAAGTGGACAAATATACTAAACTACTTGAAGAGATTTACTACATACTAGGGGAATGCTAAAAATATATATATGTTCAACAAATGTGCATAAGAGAGAGATGGAGAGAGCAAAGACCGGGTGTTGAACTTGAACAATTGGAATACCTAAGTGACTACTATAATATTCTCATGGGTTGGAGATTGATTATCTGAAAACACATACCTGGGATTTGTGTCCTCGGTGTAATTACAACTTTGGGTTGAACGTACCCGGCTGCTAACCCTGGGAAGAGCAAATTATGAAATAAAGCATTACAGTTTCATCCTCTAAACGTGGTGATGACAGGTGAGGAAAATCACCAACATAACATGGTCACTCATTGTAGGAAAATCACCAAAGAGATGAGTTTGTCTGGCATTCTCGAGTCTAATTTTACAGACAACCTGATGTTCTAAAACTGGCCCTAGTTCAAGCTTACAAACAACTTAAGGAATTATCTTGCCATGATCCAGCTTGTAAATGGTGATTCAAATGCCTGATATTTTACGTTGTCAAGCTAACATCGCATATTCTGGCACTGATACTTTTCAAAAAGGAGAAAAGAACGCCTCGTGCTAAACATAAACAAGAGCTTCCATTTACATGATTGTTGATCCAACAAAAGAAAATTCCAGTTCTTGTTATCTAGGCATTCCAAAGAAGCTGAGAACTTTCTGCAGTTGAAAATGCAGCTTCCTTTAGTGAAAGTCAAATGTGGTAGCTCAAATATTCCCAATGTAAATATGCCTATATAAAGTCATGAACTCCTTTAAGATACGATTACTCCCACGCATATGAGGAGGGCCATTTGATTACTCAAACAAACATTTTAAAAATTTCATGACTATAACCATATAAGCACGCAGACAAACATAGGGGAAGTTTATCTAAATCAACGCGAAACAGAGGGGATATTTATGAGTTGTGCGTGAAGCATAGGATGAGGACTGACGTCACAATACTATTCCTCTCCTACATTGACCAAAAAGGGTGCCGTAGAAGTCATTCTAAGTTTCCTGGATAGATTTTTGACCCCGCTCCCAAAAAAAAAAAGCATTAAAAATGGAAACCAAAAACGCTTCTTCATGAAAAAACACAACGAGAATTTCACACCCGTTTCCTTCTAGTCAAGTTGATGTTTCCCACCCTAAAATTAGCAAATAACACATTTGTTCACCCCAAGAACCCAAGAAGAGAGCAGGAGAAAAAGGATGCCCATCAACGCAACGTCTCTCAGGATATTCAGCGAACACTTGATGTGCAACTAAGAGCGTCATGGGCACCGCGCAATCATTCTGTATCTGGTGGATGAAGGAACGTCGCGAGCTCTTGACGAGCAAAAGAAAGCTAAGAACGTCAGACCCACGATACATCCATCGCATTGCGAGCGAGCGAGCGCGAGAGAGAGAGAGAGAGAGAGACCTGGGAGCATAATTGAGAGTTCGTAGCTCCAACGTTCGAGAGTGTTGTTCTGCTCTGCTGCTCCTTCCAAGTGAATGTCGCCCGAACTATTATTACACGATTTATCAATTAAATTCTTGTTGGATAAATATTAATGGAAAAAAAATCTGATTTTATGTCCATCCTGTTGGGTAAGATTTTTTATGTGTATATTTCATTTGTTGGAACAAAAGTAATACGTGGAAATATACGATTTGCCAATTAATATGGGATTCAACTAAATATTAAATTATATAGGGTGATTAGCTTGACAAAATCGGTATACTTGTATCAACTATGTTGAAAAACTTAAATAACAAAGAGAAAAGTATCTGTCTATTTTTTAAATGTTCTCTCACCACAAAGTCGCCGTGATAGCAATATCCCCCACTATTTTTTTCTTATTTTATTTCCATTGACTTGACTATTTTTTATTACTTTCAATTTTTTAGAAAATGTGATTGATATGATTATGCTGAGTTAGCATGAAATGGTAAAAAAAAAGTACTCAATAGAAAGAGTTACAATGCTTATTTGCAACACTAAAATAGGTTAAAACCAATTTAGAAGTAAGATGAGTAGAGAGTAAAAGAAAATTTTCCCCTTATAAAGAAAATGATCAGTTTCTCGTAAACTAGAAGTCCCAATGTTGGTCAATTATGACCACAAATGTGGAGTATTTTGTAGCAATCTAATTATATAGTTTTAGATGTCAGATAATGCCAGACCGAATTAAGCAAAATCTCTACTCGATATCTAACACAAGATGCTCTCCAGACGACCATCCGTTCAAGTTCTTTTGAAAAATTACATGGCTTCTTATTGAAAAAATTACAATTAATATCACGAAAAAACTATTAATTGATATATATATGTGTCGTATTTTGCCTCAAATTAATTTTTGTGTCACAAAAATCATCATACGTTCTATATTTTACTCCAAATTGATTCTTGCGTGACAAAAAATCTCAAAGTTTGGAAGAAAATGTGGCATGAATGCAATAGTTTGGAGTAAATGTGATCTATTAGCCTTAAACTTGGACATCCACTCTCTTTACCCTACAACTAGCTTGATTCTTGCCTTGTGAAAAGTGCTCCTGCTTCATCTTTGGTTCCTCTTCTTTCTTGTTCTATAAGCTTTTGATAAAAAAAAAAAAGATAAATATTTTCTCTTCGGTTAGTCATGGACTAGCCTAAGGAATTCTATCTACTAGCCCAAAAAATGGAGATGTCAAGACAACATATACGACAAAAGATGGCCATCTCACAAATTGGATCCAAACCAACGGCACGAGTTCACTAATTTAGAGTTTTTTGCAACATGAAAATTAATTCAGAGTAAATTGGGCATGAGTAATTTGGAACAAATGTGACATCAAAGTATACCAATTTAAGATTTTTGGGAGTATTAGCCCAAAATTGCATGGTCGACGGGAATTATCGAACAAAAGAGTGCCATGTGTCCTAATCGAGCCCGACGGGCCAAAAGTCCAAATCTCTTTCCTTCTCCTAGGACAAAAGAAAGATGATCCTAAAGCCCAATGGGCCAAAGCCAAATCAACGTTCGAGATCTCTCTAGAGAGAGAGAGAGATCTTTGCTCCATCCATCCACCCTCTTTTCTTCTTCTATTAAATTTATTTCTTTAATTTCCTCTTATCTTTTTCATGCTTATATATATATTTATTTTTATATTTGCTTTGACAGATGAATGATGGATATTATGGACGGTGCGGGCTAAGATTCCCACTTCGTGTGTACCTTAATGGTTCGTACAAACCTCAATAGAGATAAAAAGGCGACTTCACTGCCTTCAAAAGTGCGAGGGAGGAATCGGTCAAAATGGACAGCAACCTGTTTTGAAAATTCAGCGCATGGGCGGCTCCCCAAATTGAATTTCCAAAGGCGTGGGGCCCGGATATCATTATGTTTCGCAATCACTCCCTGGGGGCCACACCCCTGTTCGGTTCTGAATTTCCGACCGTCCAAATTAATGATTCCCAAGACTCTCTCTCTCTCTCTTCTTTCCTCTCGCGAAAAAAGGAAAAGGCAAATTAGGAAGAACGAAAGAGATTCCTCAAGGATCTTTTCCGGGAAAGTTGCAAAGGATCCTGGTACCTCCCCCTCGTCTTCCCCTTGCAATCCACGCATTGTGATATGGACTGTTCCTCGTTAATCTCCAATGTTTAGGCACAGTGCATGGGGACCGGTTTCAATCCCGTCTCCGGCGCCGGCTCGAAACGGACCGAGATAAGAATTTCCAGATGAAGGTCCGATCCCGCTCCCGCTCCAATGACATACTCGAGAACTCGGAATCGGCCTGGTCGTGCGTCATGCAATTCGTCGAATACGACGACACATTGAGACAAGAATAGGTCACCGGTACAGCGCGATGGCGTGTTGCCGTCATATTCATAGCCAGCTTGTCGACGGGAACAGGCAATAATCAAGAAATTCAGAGGAAGCAGAGCACAGAATCCAGCTTGTCAAGGCGCAAGACGACGAAGAGAGATCTTTCAAGGAGCTATCTTTTGTCTGATGGAAAGATTTACGCAGGTCGACAAGGATTTAAACTAGGAAAATAGAAGAGTATCTTCATATAAATTTTGCCCGATGAAAGAAACATCAACACCCACCGCCCAACAGGGGATGAAAAATTGAAACAATACACACTCAACAAAAGAATTTTTTGCCATCATCGTCTTAAGCCTGCCTCCTTCAAAAGCATCATCTAAGTTGGGCAAGAACTCAAATTCTTTTCTTCCCCAAGTTTTCCTGTCCAGCTAAGAGCCTGAATCTCAAACTCAACTGTTTTCTTTCTTCCTCCAGCTATACTTCTAAGGAACATGATGTTTGTAAGAATACAAAGAATATCAAACTAGCATCTTAAGCATTCAGGAGAGACAGTGCTCATGTGGTGCTCTTTGCTTTAATCATGCCCATCTGCTCCGTTCTATGTACAGATTCTGTGGATACGCTTCTGGCGGAGACACATCCTTCACCAACGAACCAACCCACGGACACATCCGGTCATCTGCCCTAGGAGGTGCCACATTGTTAGGACTGTTATTTCTAAAGCCGAAGGAAGCCGACTTCCTAAGCTTGTTTGAGCTCGTCTCCTTGGATACCCCAATCCAACTTCCCATCAGGCGACCCCCAGTCCGAAAGATTGGACATCCTAGGAGGAGAATTAGCATGTCCCATGATCCCAGACCGTTGACCCACCACTCCACGGTCAATGAAACTCTGGCTCCGCTTCGTCCATAGCAGCAGACGTGAATTCATGATCTGCTGCGGCAACTGCACTGGATGAGTCGAACCCAAAAGAAGAGGTCTCCTCACAGGGGAGGAGGACAGGCCCGCTGGACGGGTACTCGCACGGAGTTGGTTCAAATTCGAAATCTGAAGCCTGTAGGAGATTGCAATTGGGTAGGAGTCGATGCTTTTTCATAGAATCCCCTGCCACGGAGACAAAAGAGAAGTGTCAAGAGATCCAAACACATCATCAAGGTTAGTGGGCTTCAGCTCTGCGCTTCTGCAAAATTCCTTGGTTCCACATAGAGGGCGACGAGAGACGAGAAATCTCCTCTATCGTTGCTGCTGCCTGCGAAGCTTGCTTTTCCAGCCCAAGCAGTTCCAACTCCAAATCAAAGTCCCTTGCACTCAGAGCATCTTCAGCCGGCTGCCAGGAAGCTGCAAGCTTGGTGGGGTCAGGTTAACTTTGCTCTGCCACAAGTTTCATGCCCTTGGAGAGGATGAAGCAGCCAAAGGTGACATGGGTGGTGTTGAAGTAGCAGACAAAGGCAAAGATGGTGAATTAAGAGACAAGGGGCACACGGTAGTCATGTCCAGGGAATTAGCTGAAAAGGACTTGGGTGAGGGCATAGCAGAACCTGTGGAAGCTACACGGGACGCAATTCTTCGGGCTTGTGAGCAAAGAAGCAAACTTTGCGGTGCAACCAGTTTCATCCTTGCACAGCCGGGTACGGTATTGAGCTGGGTGAAGCCATGACTCAAAGACGCATGAGCATACTCGCACGCATCGCCCTTTGTGCATGAACCTTGCGAAACTCAGGACAAGGACACAGCTGTAAGGGTACTTGCGTGGGTCCCTCCTCCTCGCGTTCTCCCCAGGGTGCACAAACGGGCACTCGGTCCAGTCATGGGAGTAAGCCCTCGAGCAAGGCTTCACCTTGAAAGCGTACATCCGGAAATCATCGGTGCTGTAGAACCCGTTGTTTATGTCAGGTAGCGAGATAATCAACAGGTACTCTTTCTTCTCGCTTCCCTCCTTCGGAAGCGCGGCTAGCTTCTCTTCTCCTTCAATATCAAACGGTTGATCACCTTCCACGACATAGTTATTGCCTTTCAGCAATGATTTAACAAACTTATTTCTGGAATTTGGAGCGAGATTCACGGCTGGGGCAAGCACATCGATGGGCTTATTTCCATTGCATCTATGGAATAGATATCTGCAGAGGCCTCGATCAAGAGCTTCACAATTTCGAGTGAAGAACTGGACCCACCCGCAGCTGCACAATGGAGCGCAGTCACCTTGTCGGACCCGCAAGACCGGTTGACATCAACTCTAGCAGTCTCGATTATATATTTCAAGACCTTAGTGCTTCCAAACAAAGCAGAGATCATCAATGGAGTCCTCTCCTCAAAACCCATCTTCTTCGAGCCAATTCTCTTACCATACCAAAAGCTGGCCTCATCAACGTCACAACCCTTCTCTTCAACTTCACTTTTGAACAACAAAAGATCGTCCGAGGCTGCCAATTCGAGCAAGGCAGAGCATTTACGGGGAGCTTCGCCATCCTTCTTGCAGAATTCGCCCTCCATGACAAAACTTGAGGGGGGAAGCTTACTCTTCGAAGGACCGTTGCACATAATCGGCTCCTGCATAATTATGACCACCAGATATTTAATGACTCCTCCAATCATTCATCACCAAGATCAGTACGCAAGCATGGCATCAGTAACTTACCAACATAGGAAGATGAGCTAACTCTAGTTTCGTATGTTCCAAAACAAGAACCCGAAATTTAAGACAAACCTAATATGACCCAGAATTCCGTATAATATGACTCACAGCGCCTTAATTTCTCAACTAAGAAACAGAAAAGTCGACGATACCAGAAGCAGAGAGAGATATTAAACTCCCTTAAAAAGAGTCAATCTCATCCGAAACAAAGACCTAGTCCAACAACATCACAATCCGTCAACGTTCCTTACACGAAAAGGAACGTCAAGAACCCCACGGAAAAGAACAAGTCCAAACAAGCAAACCCACCAAAACAAGATTTAAACTTTAACACCCATAAACAAACCCCATCAAATTTCCTCGCGAACCCATCAACTAGGAACACTTAATCCACCAATAACAGCACTAAAGCAAGTCAACAACCCACAATCGACTAGGAAAACCAAAATTAAGGGCCATTTCTCATCTTCAGAATCAAAGAAAGTACCTTACGAGAACGCCGGGCAGAAGAGGGCAAAGCAGATTCGAGCTCCAAGTGGCGATTCTTACAGAGGGAAAAACAATAAAGAGCTAAAAAGAGGTGAGACCTCGAGTGACAAAGTAAAAGGAGTGAGGTGATGAATCGAATGATGCAAAGTTGAGGTTTTTATGTGAGTCTGGGGGGAAGGAAAAGAGAGGAGCTTTGGGTTGGGAGAAAGAAGAAGGAAGGTGCGACTTTGCTTCTTCGATCCACGGGGCTCGTCGAAGTCAAAAAGCCTCAGAGGATGCCCCCCCTCTCTCTCTCTCTATCGTCGATCGTTCCTTTCGGAAATGAAACTCCACATGAAATGGAAATTCAAATGCAGATTAATAATTTCGGGTTGGGTGGGTCCCACTTCCATTACGTTTATATCTAACCGCCTCAACGGGTAGTCCGTCGCCAGCAAAACACTAGATCGAAGAAGGGCCCTTCCTCACGCGCCTGCTGTCTATTTCTTGAGATGTTCCCTCCAAATTTAATTTTACTTTCATTTCTTTACTAGCAAATATCATTGAAAATCCACGAGGGCAAAGCGGTGTGATTTTTCCTTCGTCATTTCACTCTAATTTTTAATATTTCATGCATCCTAAATTACTAATCATGCAATTTGGGTCAACTTCGACCAGGAACTTTGAAAGAAAGAAATAGGCGTCAATGCTATACGTCGTGCATAGAAACTTTCGATGGAGGGAAATCGTGTTGTAATCAATGTTTTGACTTCTTTTCCAAACACAAGCTTGAAAGTTTAAAGTAGCGGTGTGCATAGAATTTAAGTCGATGAAGATATAATGATTTCAATCAGAAACACAATATTGGTCTTGCTTGAGTTTCTTTTTAAGGAGAGAACATTATAATAAAGACTCACGAGTAAATATCAATGTAAATATAAAAGATAGTTCTTTACAATCGGTTATGACCTGAGAGCGAAAGTCGATGTGTTACAAATTTGTCACGTAGTATTCAATTTATATTAAAAGTCACCAGAATATATATGATGAAGAAGCAATAGTATTTATTGATATACATCAGACTTTTGTTCGTGGTTCAAAAATTGATCACATGCTCTTTTTACAATGTATCGTCCATGTCTCACCAACACGTTCGGTTATCTCACTTGCATGTGAATTATTTTAATGGGAGATTTCGAAAGATGACAATCCAATCGAAATAGAGTTGGGAAAGATTTTTCCTCCTGACTAAAATAAACGACTTTATTGACATTTTAAAACTTGCTTCTCTTTTTTCCTTTTCGATGAAAAGATTTCACTTAGTCTCAATATAGAGCAACAAAGTTCTCACAAAACAATCTCGGGTTGCCATAATTAACAATCGAAGTACTCTCGTATTCTCCGTGCATCCATAAAAATAGAAATTAAAGAAAGGAAACTCATGCTAACTTTCCCCACTTCCAAAATAATTAGGGAATAAACAAATTCCTGGGAAAAGAAATATAAAGTAAAAAGGGAGGGAGGGAGGGTGCACGCGCGATGAGTGCGAGTGGGGGAGGACAAACGAGGAGCAAGCCAGTGGAGTTTGGGTCGGGAGAGACGGAGAGAGACTGCAAAGCTGTCACGCTACGCGCGTTTCTTTCCTCGTTTCCTTTTCCTCTTTTCTTTTTCGATTTTCTTTTTATTTTATGAATTTCTTTTTTATTTCTTTTATTTTTTTCGGTCGAAAAGAGAAATATAAAGGTGGGAGACAGAATGCGCCTGACTCATCTTTCCACTGGGGGAAGGAAAAGTTTGAATTGAACCTTCCCCACCCACTTCCGTTTCGTATTCTCTCATCACCTTTGTCATCCTCAAATCCCCCAACTTATGAAAAATTAGGCACAACACCAACACCATGCAATTTGCATCACAAAAAAAAGGCCAAAGAAAGCAACCCATCTGCAAAAAAGCTCCGTAAAATTAGACACAACACCCTTTTTCGCTCCTTTAAAAGCACAAAAAAATTAAAATCGAAAAAAAGCAGCATCTTCCACGAAGGAAAATCGGTTTTTCGACTTTTCGACGCTTGGATGTCAAAAAAAAAAAATATTGATCATTATACGGAAAATATTTTCTGCGGGCTGGAAACAACACGCATAGATAGGAGAGAAACAACTTCCCTTTCTCGCAAGAAGGAAATCGCTCTCTCTAAACCAACAAAATAAATGAAAACTAACCCTTATCCTTGAAAACGATTTCTATTACGGAAATATTCTCCTTTATCACAAAACTTTCGGTAAGATAAACACACCCTTAAAAGAACGATCGATTACAGATCTTTCTATTGGTCTTTTTCTTACATAGATTCACACTGAGTTTATGATAAGTCGTCCATACGAAGGCGACGATGAGGTTGATAATTTCCATTCCAAGCGAGTTGAGGCATTTGCTTTGGAAAGAAGAAGTATGTGGCAGTGGCACCCATCTCCTTCCCATGTTTGCCTAACGGGGTATGGAACGCCACAAGATGGTTGGTAGGAAACGTGGACAACTAGAGATTGAATCCACAGATCCAATCACGAGTTGGGCCGGCCCAATTCGGGGTACTTAACTAGAAGCCCATCACACTAGGGCCGTAAGGAACGTGAAAGATTCGAGTGGGCCCAAATCCTTGGCATTCACTACCAAATACCCAAATTCTTCTCGATATTTTTTGGCTTAGAGTTCCCCGCAAGCACAAACTACGCATATTAATCCACGTCCCTACCATCAAAATGATTACAAAAGACGATTTCGGCCTCAAAAACATACACGTTTCGCAGACGGAAACAATCGTAATTCACATAGTCGAACGATCCGCAAATCTCTTACCTCCCGAAATCGAACTAGTGAGACAATAGAGGAGCATAGCATTCCTCCCACTTGCTTGAGAAGGTTCAAAATTGCAAAAGGATCGTGCCACTTTGAATTCATCTGTTGATCATGCTCGATAGTCTTCTCATAAGTTTTGCAGTAGATTTGCAATCATGGGGCATAATTGGTTATAGTTAATCAATGGAGGCATCGGTTGTGAAAAGCGATACGGTTAATGATAGAGACTAGACGACCGATTTCGAGTAAGTAGAACATACACAAGCCCTCGACTGGAGATTATAATACATCATAACATACACAAAACACAACCTGAAAAAGGACCCCCTCCTAAAACTATGGGATTGAACAGGCCAAACAAAGCTTTCCCCCTATTGCACTATGTACGCTATACGCTACGGACATCAGTTTAACTCAAAAGAGAATGGCGCTAACCTATCGCATCAGTCGATGATGAGTTTCGAGGGAAGGCCGGTTTGGATCTCTTGCTCTTCCGACAAAAAGTCATCACAAGCTACGAGTTTCACGATGGAACGAGATGTGAACTCGTGCCGCCTCTGGGCTTCTGCAAAATCCCGGCTCAGGGTCTGCTTCACCCAGTCTACCGCTGTTCTTTCGTCATCCGATAAGTAAGCGGCTGACATTAATTGATCCATGACTTTCAAGTCAATTTCCAGAAGGCATTCCGACCCGACAACCTTGCAGAAACTCTCTTTGATCTCCTTGAGTAGTTTCTCAGCAAGAGAATCGAAGTCGTACGGTTTAAAGACCACCGTCGCATCCATCTGGTCCATGAAGTCTAGCAACCATGCTTTGGAGTTATCATTCATTACATCACCGTCGGTGCTTCTATCATCGGCATCTACCACTTCATTGCCTTCTGCTGGGAGATTCAAATCAAGATGTCTACTCGACGTCTTGTTAGCTCGCTTGACCACCTGTAAATTCTCGCGCAATACTACATTCCCATTTGAACCAGCGAGCTTTCTTTTGTTCACTTGTAGCTGGTTGGTGACGGTTATTCCTGATGTATTTGATACAAGAAGGTGATTGTCAATCGCGTCGTCTCCAAGAGCATCACAAACCGATATCTTCATTTGCCAGCCCCCTAGCTCCCAGTACTCTCTCTTCCACAGATTTAGCAGATTCTTCCCCAGAATGTAGAGCTCCATCGGCCTTGGTGAAAGTTGAAGTTGCCACAAACAATGCATTTTTTATACTGACTTCTCTTCCATGTGAGTCTGCAAATTTACCTGTCCAACGAGCCTGAGATAAGCTACTCTGAACCTGTTCATCAGCCTTGTCCACATTTTCAAGCAAGACAACAGACAAGGGTTTCTTCCTCATCTCCCCAGCAACGATATCCACAACGGTTTTTCCACGGTATTTCACATCATACTGATTCATTTCTTGATTTAAGATTCTGTCGGCATGGCCACTTTCGTGTTCAGCATTTAGGTCCACAAAGATAAGTTGTTCCCTGCTTCGATAGAGTACCTCAGAGAGAGCGACAGCAGTCTTCCTTTTAGCAATTTTATCAAGACCAAGAAAAGTGAACCACATGTCCCCTCTAGAACAGGCTCTCGACCGATTGTTGTTTCTTGATTGGCAAAGAGCAATTTTTTCGCTAATGACATTTATAGCC
>JAGVVM010002081.1:0-47728 GCA_019149425.1 Psidium friedrichsthalianum
CCTCGCGTATATGTTGAAGCAACAGAGCTGCCTAAGGATTCCTGTAGGACGGAGGTACAGGGTCAGAGGAGACCCGGTACGGGAGGCACCAAAACGGTCAGGCGAGATACGGTAGCCTTTATTAATCCTTCCTAACGGATGTGATGGCAATTCGGGAATCCCAATTTACCTTGGCTCCCCTTCTCAACAGCTGAAGAAAGGTTGCGACATCAGAGAGTGACATGATGGAATCGGAGGGTTAGTTTATGCTTCACAGCAAGCTTCTCACGTTCTGTCGACGTTGCTGGAGTTCTGAGGTCCAATCATGCCTTACCTTAGAAGGACGATTTCTCTCCCAGGATTGCCCTCATCCACGAACCCCGAGAAGGCTCCCAGACCGGCCCCGAATAGCATTTAAGCAGGGCTTAGTTTCAACCTGTTATTTCCGAAGCGTTCGAATAGTCCTCAATATCTGGGAAGTAGATCGTCTCCAGGTATAGATTTATCGATCTATGTCCGTCGACCAACACTATATCTCCTGTGTGCATATTGTCGATGGAACAGAGTCACCATATGCCTTGTTAAGTCTGCCCCTGTCATTCTTTAAGCGAAAGGCATGACATTGTAGAAAAAAGGTCCCCATGCGTTATGAACGAGGCTCGCTTTGTCTTCCTCCTCAGGAGGATCTGATATACCCAGAGAAACCATCCAATAACGAGACAAGTCAAATCCCCGCTGTGACTGTCGACATAAGACATCGAGTGTGAAGAGAAAGTCATCTCGGGCTCGGCCTTGTTCAGGTTCGCGTTAGTAGTTAACGCAGACTCTAGACCCTTCAGTCTTGCTTCATTCACCGGAACGATGTTGAGCGACCAATCAGGATAAGATATCACCTCATGAATCCCACACTTTTATGCAACTTATCACCTCTTCCTCGATCTTTTTAGTAAACTACGGCTTGTGCGTCGAAGCTTTTGCTTCTTAGCGGGAACGTCGGGTCGGTTGGAGGCGAATGCTCGGACTATGCTCGATCCAAACCGGCATGTTTCATAGGACCCGTCTAACACATCCTGATATTATTTGAGGGAGTTAGGTAAACACGAGACGCTTCTGATGGCGATAATTTCCTCCGATCTACTCTTCACATTTTCGAATCTCCGAGATGACGAATAGCGTCCTCTGCGGTTGGCGGTTATGTCATCATACTGATCCAAGCTCTCATGATATCACTAGGCGTCCTCATCTCCTCTCTTCAACCTCGTGGGGGGAGTCGTCAGTACGGTTGAGCCACTATATAATAACTTGTTATGCAGTGAGGATGGTATGCCTGAAATGTTACAAGGCTATGGTCAGTCATGTTGGTGCTATAATGATGATGATGAATTTTTATTTTAAAAAAGGAACATTGGAAAAATTTTTGTTTTTGTGTTTTTGTGGTTTGTTTTCTTGAAGCAGATCCAGGCGAGAAGGGCGACTAGTCCTCATTTTCATCGGAACGCCCATCGCCCCCGTAATTTTTGAAAAACAACTGATCATTTGGGAAATCAGCCGCTCAAACTTCAAAAAATTTTAAGCCGGAGTATCATCATTGGGCCGATTTGGTCATCCCACAGGCCCAACAAAATCCATGGGGTTTTATTAGAAAACGGGCGCATTACAGGATATACCACTTGAAACCCAACGTGTTCAGAGAATCCAAGGGCGTTCTTTTGTTCTTTTCTTTTTTTGGATTGAAAGTTTAAAATGCATTGCCATAGGAATGCAAACAAAAATGCAGGAATCAAAATGCATAAAGGGGAAAGAGGGGCCCTCTTTACTCGGCTGGCTAGATTCTTCTCGAGTCCTTCGATGACGAATTAACCGGTCCTCTAGGAACGGGTTGGCACAAATACGGTTCTGCTGTCTGGTCTGACATAGTTTCGGTCCGCATCAGCATTTGGTCCGTTCATGCGACATACTGGTTCTAATAGGTGCTGCCGCTATCCGCTAGCTCTCCCCTTCCAGACCTGAAGCAATGAATGAAACCTCTAGCCCTCCTGGCTTCCCGCGCCTCCTCGATGCGCCTCTGCATCGCCCTTAGAAGTGGTTAGCCATACTGGATGAGACCATTATATCCTAGGCCTGCCCGAGTCCGTGGTGTCTAACTGCCAACGGTACCGGGACTTCATTGGCCATTCTTCCTTTAACCCGCAATCCAGGGATGAACCATACCAATCAAGGAGTATCTTAAGGGAGCTAAAGTAATTGGGAAGCGCTAGGAATCTTCTTATTGATCCCGGAGGCGCATATGTTGTGACAGCCACAATTCGAGAGATGATAACAGCCTCCCCTTCCGCTCCGGCTCAATAGTGGGACTGCGCTATCTCTGATATGCAGCCAAATCCGTCTCTCCATGCACAGTTATCACTTTCCCGTTTGAAACGAATCGACCTTCTGTTGCAAGGCTGAGGGACGGCTCCTGCCGGTGAATCCATGGCCTACCAGCAGGAAAGCCCGTAAAGAAGCAAACTTGGGAGGTCCAGAAGTAGGAATTCCGATAGAGAACTCCACTGGTCCGAAAGGGACGTCCAACTCAATCCCCGACCACATTTTCCTCATCCCATCAAAAGCTCTGATGGTGGCCTTAGAGGTACGGATGAGCTCGTCATTTACACCCAGGTTCCTGAGCTGTGGCCAATGGGCATATTTGAATGCTGATCCGTATCAATCAGCACATGAGAGATCTGCTGCCCACTGGCTCTTGCTCTTGAATATACAAGGCCTGTATGGGCCCACCCGTCCCCAGGGACGTCTTCGTCTGAGAAGATATCTGATCCTTCAGTAAAATAGACCGAACAAATTCATTCCAGTGCACCTCGTGATGGTTTCCGGTACGTTACCTCATTCAGCACTCATCAAGGCGTCTTGTGCTTCTCTGAATTGGTGAAAAGGTCCAGCAGTGAGATCTGAGCAGGCATCTTTCTCAGCTGCTCGCATCACCTCAAACTCGCTTGTCCTGACAACGGACAGCGCCTTTTCTGCATCCTCCTTCGATACTTCCCTCCTCTCGGGTTCTCCTTCCCTCGGCGCGTAACATCTGCCGGGATCTCATGATTGCATCTGTTTCACCCGTTCCGTAGTCCCACGGGACAGCCTTGGGTTGTAGTCTGCTGGTGGGGAACCTTTATCACGACCTTTTCAGCTTACCGTCATCCCGCGTCTCCTTATCTTCTAACTCCAGACTGGACAGGGAAATTACTACGCGCTCAGAACGACTTGTTCTCAGCATCCTCCCATCTGTCTATATCGTCCAACTTGATCACAAATGGGGCTTTTGTTTCTATCGCCGCGATCAGCTCATCCTCATCAATGTGATCCGAGTCGTAATCCCGACACCACGGTCCGGTGTCATCCTCATCGGCTCCGATGAAAGTCGTTCTTCCTTGGCGATCGCTAGCTAGCACTGATCCCGTAGATGTGCCGGCTTGGCCAGGGTCTTTCTCACTTCCAAGCTCATTTCTTCGAAGGATTCGTTCATGCCTTACTCCAACACTCACCATGTGGTCGAATGACTGAAATCCGTACGCATAAATACGCTCGAGATATTCTTGGGGAAGGACTTGTATGAAAAGCTCCAACATCTCCCTCTCAGTCAGCGGAGGTAGGACCTGTCTTGCCTGCAACTTCCATCTATATGCAAATGCCTCGAACCCTTCGCCCTCCTCCATGGTGACGTGGGTCAGTCGTCTTTGGTGACTGTGAACTTCACGTTGGTCTCAAATTGCTGAATGAACTGCCTTTCGAGATCCTCCCAGTTGGCGATCCAGTCAAAGTCGACCGAGCGATACCAGTGCAGGGCCGGGCCTATTAGACTACGCTCGAAGTTGCTAATGAGGACCTGATCGTCCTCATGATGGCCAGCCATCTTGCTGAGGTAGCAGGAGATGTGGTTCAAAGGGCAGCCTTCCCCTCCGAACTTGTGTGGGAACGTTATCGATTGGTCGGATCGATGTCGCCCTCCTTCTTGGGTGACGGTTGCTCTCAACTCACGCACCATGTTGGCTAGGTCTCTAGACTGATCCTCCAACTCAGCTATCCTTCGATTTTGCCAATCGACGGTCTTCCTTAATTCCAGTATCTGATACTTCTCCTCTACGGGTGGCACCCGTATGTTCTCCGCTATCCTCGATAGTTCGGCCATTAGGCTATCCATGCCTTTCTCTAAACCAACGAGTCGTTCCCGAGTTTCCAGATCACGCTCCCCCTTTGCCTGAGTCGGGGTCGCTTCATCCACCACGCCTACCACTCCTTCTTCATTGACGGGGTATCCATACCGCCCCATCCGTCAGGGACGATTTCCTCGGTCTTGACAAAAAAGCTCGGAGGGGCAGAGTAGAGCACTTGATAATTATAGCCTCCGCTATCTTGGCCCAGCATGTCCACCACGTCTCCCCCTGGACGGCTTCCTGCAGAAACTTCTTGTCGGCTTCGCGTGTCTTCTTGCGACGGGCTTCTCGTCGTCCGGTTCTTCATCAGATTGCATGGTAACACACTGCTCATTCGGTGCGTGTTCAAACAACTCCTCTTCCTTAACTGGGTCGTCCAAATCGTCCCATCCGTCAGGGACAATTTCTTCGTCCTGACGAAAAACTTGGCGGGACCGAATATAAAGCACTTGGTAGTTGTAGCCTCCGCTGTCTTGGCCCAGAGTGTCTACTATGTCCCCCCTCTCGAGGGCCTCCCGCAGGAATTTCTTGTCAGCCTCGTGTGCCTTCTTGCGGCGGACGTCCTCATCGTCTGATTCCTCGTCGGGTTCTTTTAAAAGCGTTCTCCGTTCGACTCGCGTTCACATGGGGCCTTCCCTGGGCTTCCACCGTCAGCTTCTCTGTCGGTAATGGCCGCTTCCGGTACCTCTTCCAGCTCATCTGCATCGCCTTCGCCCCAAATAGCGTTCACCCTCCCGTGGTCTGGCAGAGGGTTCTGTTGCACGTTCGGCTCTGTCTTATCGAACTCCAATACTCCTCCATCTATCAGCGCTTGCACCCTGTACTTGAGTGTCAGACAGTTGTCCACGTTGTGTCCCTTCTCTCCCATGTGGTATAGGCATGACTGGTTCTCATCAAACCCAGGGAACCGTGGTGGGTTGGCCTCGGAGGCTCTTTAGCGACTAGGTGCCCTCCAACAGATGGGCAGCAGCTTTGACAGCGGACGGGGGAGTGGCGTGAAAGTCGGCGGAGTTTTCTCCTTGCCTCGAATTTCTTCGGGGCTGATCCTGATGTCCCACCCTGGGGGGGGGGATTCCGGAAACTTCTTTGACTTCGGAGGGTTCGGAACGAAAGCAACGTCGCCCACGTTCTCTCGTTCTCTCTGGTGGGTAAGGACAGTCCGGTCGGTCGTGGTCTGGCACGCGCTTCTCTCTCAGTGCCCACTCGTGGCGTTCTGCCACCTTGACGAGATGGGTAAAAGTTTGACAGCCCGACGTATTCAGCTTCTCGAAGTAGTCGAGTGGCAGTGTCTTCAAGAACAGGTCGACTAACTCCTCCTCAGGAATAGCTGGTTTAACCTGGGTGGCTATAGCCCTCCATCTCTGAGCAAACGTGCGTATCGTCTCGTTCCTCCCTTTCGCAGTTCTTAGCAAATCTTCCCTGGTCGGTGCCGTGGCCGTGTTGAACTTGTACTGATGCAGAAAGTCTTCTGCCAAATCTTCCCAGCTATCGTATTCCTCCATGTCCAGCTCAAATGAACCAGGCCAGCGCGGCGCCTGACAAGCTCTCCTCAAATGAGCCCGGGGACAGCCTGTCCCGTCATACTTCCTCACAAATTCCGGCTCCTTATACCCAGCCGGGACTTCGATCTTTGTGAATGGAGAGATCTTGTCGAACCTAGCCAGTTCGTAGCCCTGGCTGCTCAAGCACTCTTCAATTTTCGCGAGCCTCCTCGCGGCCTTCTTCTGTCCTAACCGGGGGCTTTCTCTTCTCCTTCTCCAGGTCACACAGGTGGAGGGGCCTTGTAGGGGCCTCCTTCTCAGACTCGTGTGCTAGTGGTCTGGTTGGTGTCGGAGTCGGTGGGTGTGGTGGGATTAGCTTCGGGTGCAGCTGGAGCCTTTCCTTGCGCGGTCATCATTGATTTCATTTCCGCCATCATGGCGGCGCATCATGTTGATCTGGTCTTCGAGGCCAGTCACTCTGGAAGTGAGCTCTTCCGCCATCTTTCGTGTCTTACTGCGGGTCCTCGTGACTATAGAACTTCACCTGTTTTAAAGAAAGACAGCAAGTCAGAGGGCTGCGAACGGAATAAAAGTGCGGAAATTAAAACCTTCTCAACACTAAGTTCATACGTGGTCAATGGGAGGAAAGACTCGATCATGAGCCTTAGCCTCATGAAAACGGTCTTTCTATTCATTGAACATGAATGAGCATACTATTGAGAAGGTGAATAACCCGTGGTAATCATCTACTTTGAGAAAATAATGGCGAATGATCACTATATGAAAATGTCGTGATCCTATTACAAGCAAAATCAAGGGGGGAAATCCTCTATCTGTCCGACGGCGTTTGGAGGCTAAGGCATCCTCGTCGAATTCCAATTCATCCAAGTCCCATTCTTGGGGTCTCGTCTTCCTCGGCTGGCGGCGGTCCAGTGTTCTGGTATATATGGCTCCACTCAGGCTGTCAGCTCCTTACGTGGACTGGGATGATCTTAATATCCGACTTCCCATCTATCATGAATATGCAAGGATGTGCTAAATAATTACCACGGGTTATAATGAAGATGCAATGCAAATGCACTAGCCCATTTCATATTTTCTTTTGGTGAAATAAGATTAAAGTGTTCCTATTTGACCAAAAGAAGTCGGTCAAAGGGTTTTAATCCAGATTTCTCCAGAGAAATTATGCAATTGGCTAGGATCTCTCAATGATTGGAATGAAAGCCATTGCCCTAAAAAAAAGGTTGGAAAATACGCGAATACATCTCAAAAGATCCCTAATACATTAGTTCTAAAGGGAACGAGGAGGATGCGGAAATACATCATCCAAAAATTTAATGTGTATGAAAAATTAACTTTCTATCCTAAAGTGGCTTTCAGACCAATCATCAGGATGACAACTCGCTCATGAGATGATGTACGAGATGATGTACAAGATGATGTATGAGATGCATGATATACAGAAATTAAAATGAATTATAAGGTGAAAATGAGAAAGCCTTACCAACCAGACCATTTTGAGTTTGGTTTTAGGTATACCACCGAATCCAATGGCGCATGAGACAAGTGAGGAATTGACTCTAAAAATAAAAGAAGGGACAGGGTATGGACCTAAAAGGCTCCACTGTCTGATTCAACGAGTTTTGCCCACAAGCGCAATCGAACGTCAAGTGGGAAGAATCATTAATCCAGACAGCGAGCGGGATCGAATATGGTCAACCCAGGCGCAATCAAACGCTAGAGCTTTGCATACCGATCCCTATCTAAGGCGACTAAAAGAGTGTTTCGCGGCTTGGGTTTAGGCGCTTGTGTGTGCATGTGTCGTGATCCTCAAGGTATGCAGGGCATGCACAGCATTAATATCAAACAGCGCTTCAAATTTGCAAGAAATAACAAAAATCCAAACTCCAATCCTGCATGAAACACGTTAGCAATCACTCCTCCCCTTATAACTCCCATCTGCAAGAACATTTAACACATTGTTAGTGGACTTACTCTCCTTCATGAGCGCCTGCAGAAAAACATGTTAGAAAGCACCCAACCTTTAATCGGCTCAAGTCCTCTAATGGGTCAAACTAAGTCCCCAGCGGAGAGTCGCGTCAGTCTGTCAGCGTGCGACCCTACCGAGTTTTCGGAATCCCGAGGGAGCTAATGGATTGCCAGGCCCATTGGGTATCTGGGGCTTAGCTCGGGCTCTCCCAGGGCCCCATACCAAATCGCGTCAGGAAATTTCAAATCGAGATCGACCTTAGTGTGTCAGGTGACAATGTGAATAGTGTGCATGCCATCGGAGTCGCCACAGTCATTTATTGGAGGGTATGACTGGGAACCCCTATCGAACGATTGGGAGGGATCGTTCGATCCTACGAAAACCAGAGATCTAGATTCGGGGACCTTGTTACGCGATATTGCTATCGACGCCCTTTCGGTACCTAAGTTGAGTGATTTCTAATCTAAGGAGTTCATGCAGGCGAGACTGTAAGGTAGCTTTTAAAAAAAAAAAAAAACTAAGGGGGCTCATGCAGGTGGGATTATCTATCCTATCAATCACGACCAGAAAAATAAATGCATAATCAAGAAGTCAAATAAAAAAGCAAACATATCACGTCAAGTCAAATACAAAACAGGGGGGGTCCTAGAGTCTGGAAAATACACCAATTGGGTTTGAAAGATGATTTGGGATGGTTCGGAATGATTTGGGTCAAATTGACCAGAAGGGCAGAATGGTCATTTTAGAAGGTTCGGGAAGCCAGAAATGTGAAATTAGGTCAAACCAGTTGAATGTGGTTTTTCCTAATTTTCACAATGTTTAAGAGTTTTTATGATTCTTCCGAAATTTTTTGTAATTTTTCTGGAATTTTTTAGACTTTCTAGAATTTTCTAAGGAATTTTCCCTATTTTTGGACGTTTTTCGCATTTTTGAGGATTTTCCTATAATTTTCGGGATTTTTCGTATTATTTAGAATATTTTCTATGTTTTCTGAAATTTTCATTTCTAATATTTTTTCTAATTTTTCGAAACATTTTTTAGAATTTTTTGTATTTTCTGAAATTTTATTACTTAATTTTTTTATATCTATTTTCCTATTCTATTGTTTTCCCATTATTTCTGATTTTTCTAGATTATTTCTAATTTTTTTTGAAATTTTTTGTGATTTTTAGGGGTTTTCCTATTTTTTTTAAAATTTTCATATTTTTTTTAACAAATTCTTTTTTAATTTTTCTAAAATTTCTATGATCTTTATGATTATTTTTTTATTTATTACTTATTTCCTTATAATTTCCGAATTTTCTAAATTTTTATAAGGTTTTTAGAATTTTTATATACTTTTTTATTCTATTTTATTTATTTTTGCTATTTTTTGTTGTTTATTTTTTTAATTAATTTTTTTTATTATTTCTCGGACCGGGTCGGGTCAACCCGACCCGAAGGCCCGAACCTAAACCCTAGGTTAAACGACGCCGCTTCAGTTTCTATTTTTTATTTAATTTTATTTTATTCTTTTTTCTTTTTGATTTGATTTTTATTTGATTATTATTTTAATTTCGAATTAGGTTATACGGACCGGGTCGTATGGACCCGGCCCACTACCCGGGCCCAAGGCCCGCTAATCAAACCAAGCTCAAAACGACGTAGTTTAGGAATTTTTTGAATTTTTTTTTGTTTTTTTTTTTTAATTTTCCGGATTTTAGTTCTTATTAATACCGGCTAATCCGGCGGTCTAGCGTGGGCCACGTGGCTAGCCACGGCCCTCGGATCCGCATACTAAAATCGACGGCTGCGATCTAAAGGGAGACTCAATCTCGTCCGTTCATCCTCTATACTAAACCTACGGTCAAGATCAAACCCTAGACTAATCCTAGCCGTCCATTTATTTTTTATTTCCCATTCTATTTACTTTACATTTTCGGTGAATTATAATGGCTGTGCTGACTAAGCGCCTACGTGGCCTTTGACTAGGTCAGACTGTCGACGTGGCAGCTGACTGCGCGTCGTCTTCTTCCTCGGGCCAGAGCCCGACGGACGGCCGAGAGGCCGCCGCATGATCCAACGGTGGAATCATCACCGATTAACCTCGGGCCACCGCCTATCGACTCGAAATCGCTCCCAGAACAACATATCTTCGCCTTAGCAGAATCTAACGGTCCAAACCCTAGGAATCTAGCATGCACAGACCGAAGAAACACGGGACTCGAACTCGCAATCTCGACCATAACTATCGAATTAACCCACAGAATAGCATCTACTTGAGCCAAGAACACTTACCTCGAGCTCCGATTGAGCTCGCAATCGCCCAATTCGCCGACGGACACGCGAAAATTCGGCCGAGGTTGGAGGTTTTGGGGCGAGACTCGATATGCAAAAATCAAGACAAAAAAAGAGTAGGGACATGCTTAGAATTGCTCAGGGAGTAAAATGCATGCAAAAATTTGGGGGATGACCAAAAAAATTAGCGATTCGCCATGATCACAGACCTCGGAGCTCAAAAATGGCAATTACCTTGTTTGGCGACGAAACTTCACGTGGAGCGACTCCCTTTCGTCCTTAGGCTACTAGAAACTCGTGGTGGTCACAATCGAGCTTGGTTTCCCTCCCTTTCTTCTCAATCACCTCTCAAAGCTCTCGGTCCCCCAACGCTAGAAAAGTCCCTGAAACAGAGCACTTTTTTTCTTTTATATTCGAAAATTCGCCTCTCAACCGAACCCCAAAATCTCTCCTTTGATTCTCCATGAACTAACCTTCAAATTTTGCTAAGAATTCCCCCACTGATTCGCCCAGAACCAAACCCCCTGATCTCTCGGAATTTTTTGGTTTTCAACAAAACCCCCTCCTTTGAAAATGAACATGCGCGCCAGAGATTTGGGGAAGAGGATGAAGTTGATCGGGTCGGGTCGGGTCGGATCTGGTCCGACCCGACTGACCCAAGTCACTCATTTTATTGAAATTGACTCCAAATCTTTTCATTTTTTTTCAAAATTGACGCCAGAATTGGGCTCAGGGGCATCAAATCTATTCGAAGATGGTGTTTTTGGCCGACAATTTTCAGCATTTGTGCAAAAGCCCCAAATTTTCAATTTGACCCGAGGACCCATTTCGCAAATCCAAAGTCTTAGAGTCCTTTTTTGCAAAAACTGTTGCCACCATTGGATTCAGAAGGTCAAAATCTAGGGGGTGACGTCGCCCTATTTTCAATTCAGTCCCCAGAAAATTTTTAATTTCATTTTAGTGATTTTAGGGACTAATTTGAAAAATCAGAATTGCATTTTGGTCCTTTCAGCGAAATTGGGCAATTCTGAGGCTTTGGACCGAATTTTAATTTTGAAAAGTAGAGGAGGATGACACGACTCTAAAAATGTAAATTTGGAAAATTAAAGAGCTAAAAATGGAATTTCTAGAATTATTTGATTATTCTAAAAAATGAAATTAACAAAGAAAACCTAGATTCCAGCTTTATTTTTCTAAATTTATTCACTAAAAATGAATAGAAAATTAAATTAAAAATATTGACTATTTTTTTGGTAACTTTCTGGCTTCAAATGCTATTTTTTATTGATTTTCAATTATTTTCCTAATTTCTGAAAAATATTAAAAATGCCAAAAATAAGGAAAATTATTTTTTGCTCAAAATTGGTTCTCTAGGCCATGCCAGGTCCCCAAAGTTGATTTTCAATTTTCTGACTTTTTATTAATTTTTATGAATTTTGAAAATAAAATGCAGAAAAATACGAAAATAAGGAAAATTATTTTTTGTCAAAATTGGTTTCTAGGGCTAGGTTGAGGTCTCCAGAGTTGATTTTTCAATTTTCTCATTTTTATGGATTTTTTTATGAATTTTGAAAATAAATTGGTTAAAAATCAGGTGTCAACCATAAATATATATTATACGCACTAAAAAGAATTTATGACTCATGAACTAAAAAAGGAATATTCACATACCGAAAACCACAGAGGTGCATGTGATAAAGGATCAGGTTTGTGATGGATGGAGAGACACAATTGAAGCGATCCCATGCCCAAAATGTAAAACATGATAGCACCACCGATTTGGTGCGTTGATGGATTGGTCGCACTGCATACTCTCGAGACAACCACGCAAGTGCTGCCGAACCCCAACTGTACAGCGTTGGATCCTCGAGGTGCTCTAGTAGTGTAAGGAAAATCAAACTAACCCTCGCACGTGATTTGTCGGAAAAGATACATCTCCAAGTAACCGGAGAATGAATGCCCTAGCATGCTACAATATGGTAACGTCGTCAGCATCGTCAGAATTACAGCAAAGCGTTTTCTTAGCCAGCTTAATTTTACCACCAAACCATGCATTCGGGTGGGTGGTCACCAAGTAGATCCTCACAAAACTGCCCCAATTCCTTTTAGTGGAGCCAGTAATTGCAGCTCCATCAATGGGAAGCCCTGTTAGAATCCCGATATCTTGGCAACGTGATCGTACATTCACCTTCTGGCATATGGAAGGTGTGAGTCTCGGACTTCCATCGCTCGACCAAAGCTGTAATCAAATGTCATCAACTTGTCAAAACCCATTAAATAAACCCCGTAAAATCTCGAATTTCGCAGGTACTGTACAATGCGGTCATCAAGTTCATCCACATGTAGCGTCGATGCACCTCGTTGACATCGGAAAACTTGATTCTCATCTATCTGTAAATATAACATTAACTGTTACTAGCAATTTCATTACGATATAGTTGTTACAAATGACATATCAACTGTTAAATGGGTTAAATTACCTTAGCGTCCCATATGGCCTATGATTTATGTCGAGCTTGTTGTGTAAGTAGTGAATCATTCTCAGGTCCTGGCTGTATGTAATTCCTCCATGCCATGTCTACAAATAAAGCATAGGAACTTAATAAATATCGCACAATTGTGATATTATAATAGGAAAAATGTCATATATCTAATTTACATAATTCACACAACTAATTCAGTATGCAAATCAGATATATTACATTCAATATTCAGACACTATCTATGTCTAACAACTGACAAAAAATAACAATGCGAAAAATTATTTTAAACTGTCGAGTGAAAACACGCACTAAGTAACGATAAATTGTCGAGGGAGAGTACGCACCAAGTGATGAAAATGGAGTGATAGAAGGACACCTCCGGGACAGAAATCAAAAAACATAATCTCAATTGAAACACGTAAGGGAGAGTTCGGCAAATGATGAAGCGAAACACAGACTTTGAATTAAAAATACAAGTTGGGTAGTCACGTGCATATTATAAAGCAAGTGCATAGTGGCTTTTCGCTTTTTACAGACTCGTCTACAAAAAGTAGTTGCACAATAACTTTTACTATGCGCATGATTTATGCAAACGAGACCTGCAAAAAGCAATCGCCCATATCCAGACACGACAGCTTTCAATATTCGCAATACAGACATCTCAGCTTTCGGCGTTTACAATGGTCGAACTGTATAATTGGCTACGCATGATAACTTTTAACGCGACAAATTTCGACGCGAAACTGCATAGAAAAGTTAACAAAACTTTTCATTTTATGTATGCTGAGGAGTCAAAATTGTTGACTTCTCAGCAGACGTTGAATTTGGACGCCTTTGAGGCGTCCAAAATTGGACTCCTCTACGAGCAGCCTAATTTTAGGCCTCCATGATGCTCGGGGGGCATCACGGGCCTAGCATCGGAGGCTTAGGAATAGGCTTTCGTCGGTGGATTTTGCACCTGGCATGCATCACGGGGGCCTAAAATTAGGCTCCCATCGAAGGCCTGCAGGCGTTTCATGGATGCCTACATAAAGCAAACATCCATGGAATGTCTGCTTAAGTTTAATCTATGTATGTTATTGTTTCTTTACTATTTTTATGCTCAAAAATTGGTGATTCGCTTTCATAGTTGTTCAACCGAATGTTCGATCGTAAAGTTCGAGTTTCGTTCAAATTCGGCAACTAAAATTACTAGTTCGTTCAAGGTTAGTTTCTTTATCACAAAAGTCAATTTGCTTAATTGTTTGTGTTATACGTTTCGTTGAACGTCCAGAAGCGTCATGGGATAATTGTCAGCCAAATCTTTATTCGTAATGTATTGCTCCTTGTTACTCAGATATAGATTTGCTTGGTGCATATTAATCAGACCTATCTCAAGAAGACCCAGTTCTAGTCGAAAAGGTGAGTGATTTTATCTTGTTTTTCATGAATTCTTATTTTTGGTTGTTTTTTGATATCCTCTTTTTCTGTTCATTGGTTCTTGGAAGACTTTATTTTTCTTTCACTGCCAATCTAGCTCTGCAACGCCGTTCGTTATTGTGGTCTATCGTCACCGAACCCATCCAAAAAGCACCGACCTTCAGCTGAAAATTGTGGAACGAAATCCGAATTTAGAAAATAAATTTTCGAATCTACGTAAGTTACCTTATTTGGATATTATGAATGTTTGATTGCATATTTTTATTGATTGAATTACATCATCATGAAAATTGCACGTTGAGAAAATTGTAGACGTTTTAAACATATTTGCATATCTTTTGCATTAAATTAAGTTGATTTTGTCATATTTTCATGTGCCTTTGCCATAACACCCATTGTACGAGAGCATCAAAATAACTTAATTTTTTTCAAAATTGTTCTCTACAATATTTCTTGTCAAAATTCGTCATATCCTGCTAGCAAATTCGGAAATTGAATTTCAATTCATTTGTAAAAACGAAAATTCACAAAAAGAAATCTCATATGAGATTTTTTGTAAAATATATATATATATAGGCAATTATATAGCAAGATATGGTTTCTTGAAAACCATATCTTATATGTCATCGACTTTAAGAAGATAGGATTTTTTAGAAATCCTATTTGATTAAATCACAAAAAATTATCTAAAAATTATCACAAAATGAAAAAAAAGGTCAACTTTAACTGGCCAAATTTCCTATTTTGTGATTTTGCGCCCCAAATTTTTTGGAAATGACAATTTTTCCAAATTTTTTGGAAATAACAAATTTCCTATTTCATAATATTTAAAATATTCTGATATTTTTATGTTACGTACGGGTTGCTTTTGGCCTTTTAAAAATGCATTAAAAATACAAGAATTGGGCCAAGCTCAATGGTAGCCTTTTTTTTTTTTTTTGTCTTAGACCAACCTTTCAAAAGCCAAGTTGTACACCTGCCCAAATGTAGGTGTGGTAGCCCTGTCTGAATCAATTTTTTGGAATTAATAAATAAATAAATTTCGAAGTAAATAAAGGGAAATTTCCAACAATTCCAAAAATTAGGAAAATATTGTAATAGTTTATAAACATTCCCAAAAGTCGAGGGCAAATACGAAATGGCTCGGTCCGGATCACTTGTTGTATTATTAATTTTTATATTATTATGAAATTTATTTCCTATGTTAAATTCATAGTTATGATGCTAATTTGTTAATGTGTAGGAGAAAATATTTATTAACTTTTAGATGCAAAATAATTTGTATTTTCCTTATTTACCAGAATGTCGTTTAGATCTTTTGTGACCGTGCACTGGGGAGGTAGAGTAGTACAAAATGAATATGGATATGATTACGAAGGTGAACAAGCTGCTATGTTTGAGTTTGGGAACATATCCACATTTGATGAATTGCGCGCTACGATTGCGTGCGAGTTGAATATAGCAGAAAATTAGTATATTCGAAGTCTGATGTATAGATGACCGGGTAATACAACCGGTTGTGTTATGTATGACATTGTGGAGGTGCATAATAATTCTGCAGTAAAGATGATCCAACAGTTTGCCCTTCAATCTGGTTCTATCGGATTTCTACAGTTTTACGCAACTGTAGATGAACACGAAGTGATAAATGATTCGGCACTTTAAGTGCCGCGCCCACCCAAAACGGTAAAAAAAGAAAATTTCAACCTAAAATGGTAAAAAAAAAATATTAACCTAAATTGGAAAAAAAACCCCAAGACATGCCTTAATTTATTGTAATCTTCCGACCTTTCGTAATCAACACAAATGCAATATTAGGTGAGCAACTTCCATTAATATTAAGCTAAAATTGGAGTTGCTTACGATTGCTTTACGAAATTTTTTGAATTCCCCACCAATCTCAGAAGCCGAGATGGAAGAATACCGAATCGAGTTCTTCTAGAAAGTCCAGCATCAGGTAACTGCGCCGCTGCTTTTTGGGTCCTTCAATTCAATTTGTTCTCATGGGTAGGAAGGTGAAGACTTAAAAATGAATTGAAAAATATTTTCCATCGTTTAATAAGGAAAATCTCATTTTAGAGAAATTTGCTAATGTGGAAGCCAGCTATCTTACATGACATGGTCGCTTTGACATGGACAATTTTTATAGGATTTTTTTTCATAATTCAAATTTTAATAATTTTTGGTTTTATTTTAGTTTTTCTTTTCTTAAATTTCCTTTCGTTTTCTTTTTACTTCTTCCTCCGACGGTCGCCAGTTTTGGACGGCGATAATTTACAAGACGCGCCTTAATTTATTACAATCTTCTGACATGTCGTAATCAACGCAAATTGCTATATCATGCGAGCAACTTCCATTCATATTAAGCTAAAATCAGAGGTGCTTACGTTTGCTTTACGATTTTTGAATGCCCCACCAATTTTAGAAGCCGGGATGGAGAATACCAATCGAGCTCTCCTAGAAAATCTAGTACCAGGTAACTTCGCCACTGCTCCTTGGGTCTCTCCAATTCTTTTTCTTTATTCGTATGCCATTTGTTTGACACCGACTACTCTCTTTCTTTTTTTTATCTTTTGACCTTTTGGCCGCACATACAATACAAAGTTCATCCATTGCGCGGACGATAATACTTCTATTTTTTAGCAATCAATTTATTGATCAGAAATTGATTTTTTTCACTTTTACTCAGATGCAGAAGTTAATTTTCCTACTTTTACTTTAGAAGTTGATTTTTTATTAGAGAAATTCGTTTAGAAACGATTGAAAATTTCTTCTTTGGGAACATTATTAACACAAAATTTCTATGATGAATTATTATCTATAGCCAAAAATTTATAATTCATTTTTAATTTCTTTGAAATAATAATAATAATTATTAAAAAATGTTATTTATTTTTACTCCGACAGCCTAAGATGGCGACTCGACGGCGGCGGCGGCGGCGGCTGGCAATGGTTAGTAACAGCCTCGAAGGTTGGACGTGGTGGGGTTTGGTCGGCAGTCGGTGGTCGGCAGCGGGTGCGGTCAGCGGAGGTAGGTGGTTGGTGACAGTAGATGCGTGACTGGGTGAGAGAGGTGTAATGAAGAGAGAGTACGGTGAAAAGTACTTCTGAGTTGAGAAACAATTTTTTTTAACTTCTCAAATTGAAAAAAAAATTCAGAAGTAAAAAATCACTTCAAAAGTAAAAATTTCTTTTAGAAATAAATTTTTTTACCAAATAGATTTCTGTTTTAAAAGTTGCATTATCAAACGAATTTCTGTTTCCAAAAACACTTTTGAAGCATAATTTCACTTTCAGAAGTATTACCATGCGCACCCTTACTTCCAAGCCTATTTCACATAAATAACTATATTTCTTTCAAGTTTTGAAAGTTTATATGCATTTAAATAAGAGAAATACTTCCCTGACAGTACCGTCAGAGATAATGCAATCTCAACCAACCATAAATCCATACACCATCACTGCGTGTTTTGCACCATCATCACATGTTTTGCACAAAACACTCATTGATTGGAAGATCGTGAGCTTAGAAATAATTGATAATACTGTCAGACTGTCGTGCTAGCGAATCCTTTAAATAGAGACCACGAATTACCCTTCTATGCATCCCAACACACACAGAACTCGCCCAAATGGTGATCCAATTCCTTCTCTTCTTGGCCTTCTTCGCCGTCGCCAACCGGTTGCACCACAAGATCCGGACTCCTCCCCCCAACCCCTTCCCCACCCTCCCCGTCATTGGTCACCTCCACCTCCTCAAGAAGCCCCTCCACCGCTCCCTCTCTCAGGTCTCCTGCGCCACGGCCCCATCTCCCTCCTCCAGTTTGGGTCCCGCCGCGTCCTCATCGTCTCCTCCCCGGATGCTGCCGAGGAGTGCCTCACCAAGAACGATGTCGTCTTCGCCAACCGCCCCCGCCTCCTCGCCGGGAAGCATCTTGGCTACAACTACACCAGCCTCGCCTGGTCCGCCTACGGTGACCACTGGCCAACCTCCGCCGCATCGCCTCCCTCGAGGTCCCTCTCCCCTACCGCCTCCTCACTCACTCTCGAGCATCGGCTGGCGAGGTGAAGTCGCTGATAGTCGGCTCGCCAAGAGTAGTGGCCAGAGCGTGGACATGAAGTCCGCTTTCTCGAGCTGATGCTGAACGTGATGATGCAGATGATCGCCGGAAAGAGGTACTGCCGGAATATTTACACATTAATCGCCCTTTCATCTTAAAGGATTTTTACTGAAGTTCAATTAATCCTCCTCTTCCGCGCAGGTACTACGGAGAGAACGTGGGGGAGGCCAGAAAGTTCAGGGAGATGGCGGCGGAGACGTTCAGGATCGGCGGCGCGACCAACATTGGCGAGTTCTTGCCGTTCAGATGTGGATGGGGCTGACGGGGGTGGAGGAGAAGCTGATTACTTGCAGAAGAAGAGGGATGAGTTCATGCAGAGCTTGATCGACGAGAGCCGGAGTTGGCGAGGGAGATGAATCACCCGAGGCGGCGGTGGAAGGAGGGAAGCGGAAAACTTTGATTCAGGTGCTCTTGTCCCTGCAAGCGACGGAGCCAGAGTACTACAAAGACGAGACTATCAAGAGCCTCATGCTGGCGAGCCTCTTCACTTTTCATTTCCTCTGTTTTGTCAGCTGACGAACGGGAACAAATTAATCTATCATCTCTTCATCTTCTGTAGACCATACAACAAATCTAATACTAAGAAAAGCAGAGCAGGCATAAAATCTTGAATTTTGCTAAAGTTAGCGGGTGTTGAGCAGATCTACAAAACTATGAAGCTCGATTTACAAACTTTTTGAATAATCATATCACGCAGCGATTATCTTGGACGCTAGTCACACCTACATCTTATTTCATTAGTAGTTCATTAAAGCATGAAATGTGAGGGGTGGTCCTCCCTTTTGGCAGGTTTTGCTATCAGCGGGAACGGATACGTCGCCCGCGACCATGGAATGGGCAATGTCGGCTCTGCTAAACCATCCAGAGATTCTGAAGAAGGCGCAAACCGAAATAGACGAGGTCGTTGGTCACGACCGCCTAGTTGGCGAATCGGACATGCCTAAGCTCCCCTACCTCCACTGCATCATGAACGAAACGATGCGCATGTACCCCCGGGGGTCCGCTCCTCATACCTCACGAATCTGCGGAGGAGTGTCGCGTGGGAGGTTACCGTGTGCCGCGAGGCACGATGCTCCTGATCAACCTGTTCTCCATACACAACGATCCCAAGTACTGGCCTGAAGCGACGAAATTCAAGCCGGAGAGATTCGAAGGAATGGAAGGCGTGAGAGACGGGTACAAGATGATGCCCTTTGGCTCGGGGAGGAGAGGGTGCCCGGCCGAAACCTCGCCTTGCGCATCGTCGGGCTGACGCTTGGGTCATTGATCCAATGCTTCGATTGGAACCGGATTAGCGACGAGCCGATCAATATGACAGAAGGGACCGGACTGTCCATGCCCAAAGCTCAGCCGTTGTTGGCTAAGTGCAGGCCTCGCTCCTTTACATGGAACCTTCTTTCTCAGGCTTGAGTCGACGATGACCCAGTTCTAAATAACGAGTTTGAGATGTAGCACTCTGGTGTTGGTACAATAGTGTTCTTATATGAATAAGACAGTTCGCCATGTGAAGTGATTGAAACGAGAGGGTAGCATCACTACGATACTGGATATCTCTTAGATTTTTCGGTGGCGATGAGTTAGTTAAATCTAGAACCACTAAATGGATGGACCGAATCAAGTCTTAAATAAGACGATCCAAATAGCCTCATTTACGGCAATGCAAATTTAACGAGTCATTCTCCACCTAATCGAATTCATATTTCTGAAATATTTTCGTATGTAATCAATTTAAAAAAAACTAATGCTCAGACTAACTTGAGGAGAAGAGTAATTAAACTTGATAATGAGTGAAGGCGAGAGAGAACGAAAAGAGAGTTATCGAGGTGGTTTGGATTTAAATATGTTATAAATCCATTTACTACTCATTTATGATCCATTTAACATTCATATTATTTTTAAATTTATTTATGATTTATTTATAAAATATAATTAACTCGTATAATGACTCAAGACATCCTTTACGGCACATAACTCGGGTCTAGTCAAATCTCAATAAAAATAGAAAATGGGAATTCAATGTTCCTTTGTGGTCGAAACCATGATGAATCGTGGAGAACGTAGCGACAAGCATGACTTCAAGATAGTCGCAGTCTTCCACTAGAAAAGAGTATAAAAGGTAATCGATTGTGGGTCTGTCTTTGTATGGTGATGCCTTTGCCGGCCACGCGGGGAAGCAAACAGGTACTCACTAATTGCAGAGTCATCCATTCTCTCGTGTACGGCTTTTCTAATTCTGAGGTTGGATTCGAACCTATGAAGGTGTATTTACTGGCTCTGTACGGCACGTTTGTTGTGGGACTTTCGTTCGAACTTCTTCAAGTGCCTATCAGAAAATACTTGAGCAGACTGCCCAATATACTATTGAAATAACTTTTCGTGCGGATTTTCCACTTTCATTGGTGCGAACCTTCCAAAAAACCAATTTACAAAGCTTTTGGCGTAAACTTTCGTTCGAACTTTCCCAAGTACCTATCAGAAAACACTTGGTGCAAACTGCCCAATATACTAATTCAAACAACTTTTCGTGTGAACTTTCCCCACAATTGGTGCAAAACATTCCCAAAAACCAATTCACCAAATTATTGGTATGGACTTTCATTCAAACTCAAAAAGGATTATTTGATCAAAGAGCTTCAAGAGTTCAGTTGCAGTTTGCTTTAGCCCCAACACACATTTAGCCTGGGAGTTATCCAACAATTCACAATTTTCTGAGATTATACATTGATTTTTGGCAGGATATTCTCACAATGGTTGATCAAGGCAAGGGCCAATGACTCGGTGGCCTTGTTTGGTTCATCATGGGGTTAGATTACACAATCGATAATCCTATTACTTTATATTCGAGAACTCAAACATGGAAGTTCCACTATTAGATTTTCATGTCAACGGGAACCAACCTAGACCTTACTTTTATCCTAGCCGTCTTCTTCCTTAAAGAGGCTTTCTCCTAAGATAAAAGCGAAAGTTGAATGAGCACTAATTCAGAGTAAGTGAATCTTTTGGGATACTGTTGTACAAATCCCATCGGTCCAGAAGAGTAAGCGGCAACCACAAGTTGCCCGAACTCAGCATGATCAGTGCGGCTGTGATGCTCAGTGGCATTCGTGGGACTCATGTCATGATCCAAGATTTTTCAATTTGCCGAGGGAGTGCTGAAAATGGTGGTAACACTCCCAAGACCTGGCTGCATTGATCTCTGTAGATGAAAAAGCAAACTGAAAATGTGTTCCTTACGTAGCAATTCCACATATAATTTGGTTTTTGTATCTACGTGTAAAGTTTTTCATTCCCCCACAAGTTGTTACTGATCATGAGATATATCCCTTTTCCCATCGAGCAACTACGTACGTATGCACGTATACACATTGTTCATTGCCTGTATAAAGAAGAGAATAGTACATTAATAACCAAGTCAACTGTTCAAAAACATCCCACCTCAAGGGAGGTACCACATTTGAGAGCCCAAGGCATCCAAGATCTGCAACTGAGGGTCTTCTTGTGGAAGCAAATCTAACATGGTTGAATTTCTTGCGTCAAAAAACCATCTTTCACACAGCAGCTAGAAGTAGATGTACCTACTAACATCAGCAAAAGAGATGTCCATCACTCCACAAAGCGTTCGTCTTGGCAACTTCTAGACATTGCTCGCTTCTTAAAAGCTGCGCCTAATGAACTGAGATGTTATTGTTTGAAATTCTTCTATTCACAATACGGGAAATAGTGATCAATTTTGTGTAGACGATAAAGTAAACCCACGTATAATATGGTATCATATAATGGGAGAGCTGGACACCCGTGGTGGCGTACTAATAGTTGCGAACTGCAGTGAATTGAAAGATTAATTTCACAATAAAATCGTTACACATCTATTGAGTGGATTGGGATTTCTGGGAATAGCATATTTGGCACGCATCAAGAATATATACATATGTGCCCGGGAACTTGTGGGTAGGTACTTTTCCTCCAAAATTTGCTGTTGCATGGGAAAGTTGCTTAGGGCGTCAGGTGAATTCGCATCAAAGTACACGCCAGGTACGAAATGGTCAGTGCTTTGATTGAAAAAGAATAGGAGAAAGAAATGGTCCACACGAGCGAAGGAGGCGCGGGGCCTTACCATGCCGAAAGCTCAACCGTTAGTCGCGAATTGCCAACCACGTAAAGCCGTATCGCACCTACTTTCTCAGTGCCGTGATTAGCAAATGGGGACTCTACTAGACATTTTTCGTGAAATGTTGTTGCATGTTTAAGAATGTGCATTTCAGCTTGATTGGGTTTTAGTCAGCGTTTTGCAAGCGGTTTATCATCAAAAGTATCTGACTGAATTTCTTGCCACTGGTGTGTCGGTTCATTTTCTTTATTTATTTAGGTACGTATGATACATTTTGTTTCTTTATTTATTTTTATTTATTTGCAGAAACAGATTTAATAGAAATCTGTTTTGCAATGCAATTTTATTTATCTATTTTTAGGAGAAAGTTTTAAATCAGGAACAAGTTTAGAACAAAAAGAAATTTCTATTTCTTCGTTACTGGAACAGAAACAAAAATAAGAACTCTTCTCATCCCACATCCTTCTCTTTCGTGTTGTGTTTTCCCTTTCTCTTATGCCCTTGTCTCTTGCACACACAGGCTTGGTTGAATTTCTCCATCTTCTCTTCGCTTGAGTCTCGTTGGTGCAGGGAGCCTAACGTCGGCACTGTAGTCGTAGCTCCGTCTCTCATCGCAACCCTAGCCTGCATCGCAACAAGGTGAGTCTCTCTCCCTCTTTGTTGTCTGTGAGCTAGTATGCTTCCTCTTTGTCATCAGATTCACGTTCGATTCGTGATCAATCAGTGTCTTCAACAGTTTGTACAGTCTGAGATGGGATGTTCTCTTTCAATTTTCTTCACTTATTTTCTTTTATTAAACAGCCACAGAACATTACCTTGAGGTGATCTTGACATCAAAGCTTCTGTGCTTGAATTAGCACACTATCTCTAGATGCTCAATGCCATGTATACTGTTACTAATCAATTGATCGTGCTAATTGGTGACAATATTTCTATTCATTTCACATGTTGGTCTATCATTTGCATGATCAAAGAGTGGGCTATTCGTGCCTATATTCATTGCATTGGGGGCAGACCTTTGTTGATTACATATGATTTGATGTACTTTGTGTTAATGCCTTTGATGAAAGTCAGTAGCTTTGTCAACTATTCGTATCTATTGGGGCCAGGCCAACTAGGCTCATCTTTCTCACCAGATCACCAAAAGGGACACAAAGTTAAAAACTTATTAATCGGCCGAAAGTTTAAATTATCAAGTTTATAAGACTACAAATATATAAATTGGTGATGATTATGTTGTTCCCTTGTCAAAACAGATTTTTTGTTTCTTTGCTTGTAAATGTGGGAAAGAGTTGGTACGTGTCGAAGAAATTATTGGTAAAGAAAATTCCATCCACTCGATTATCGGTGACTTGTAGGTAATTGTCTGATATTTTCGTGGGATTACTGACTGCTTTATCTTTTATCAGTTTTCATTCGTACCAACACTTAAAATCTCCAACTTTTATACGAAATTGCCAATGTTTATTTGAGTAATTCACCAACTTTTTTAGATTTATGTTACTAATTAATTTGGAGTTGTCAACTCTCATTTGACAAATAACGAATTATCAACATTTATGTCTCTTCCCTCACCTCAAGGCTTTAGTGGCTCGAACTAGTCAGAACCAATTTCTACCGGTGTGGAAGAAATAGCAGTCCAACAATCTTAGGCCCCGCTTGTTTCGGGAAAAATATGTCATTTTTGGAAAATATTTTTGGGAAGTCAAGTTATTTTTTGGAAAAATGACAATATTTTCTGGTATTTGGCTAAAACCTAAAATGAACTGAAAAATATTTCTTGTCGTCTAATAAGGAGAATCTCATTTTGGTCGAAAATTACTGACGTGGACGCCGGCCGTTCTACATGGCACGGTAGCTTTCACATGGACAATTTTTGTAGGATCTTAAAAAAAAAAAATCAGATTTTAGTAATTTTTTGTTTTATTTTAGTATTTTTTTCTTCATTTTTTTTTCTTTCTTCCTACGCCGGTCAAAGGCCACAAGACGTGCCTTAATTTACTGCAATCTTCGGACATCTTGTAATCAAAGTTGGAAGCAGTTGGCCGCACGTCACAATTGCTCTATCAGGTGAGCAACTTCCATTACTATATTAAGCTAAAAATCGGAGGTGCTTACGATTGATTTACGATCCTCACCCCCCCCCCCCCCCCCCCCCCCAAAAAAAAAAAAAAAAAAAAAACAAAAAAATCGGGTTCTTCTAGAAAGTCCATGCCCAGTACCATGCCAGGTAACTTCGCCGCTGCTCTTTGGGCAGGAAGGTTCCTCCAATGGTCCTCCTTTGCGACTGCCTTTTCTCTCTGGACTTCCAAGCCTATTTCACATTCGAGTTTTGAACGTCTACGCGTTTAAATAGAGACCCACCACTAATTGGTCTTCTGTGCATCCCCACCACACAAAGCGCTCGACCAAATGGTGATCCAATTCCTTCTCTTCCTGGCCTTCTTCGCTGTCGCCAAGCGGTTCCTCCACAAGATCCGGAACCTACCCCCGACCCCCTTCCCCACCCTCCCCGTCATCGGCCACCTCTACCTCCTCAAGAAGCCCCTCCACCGCTCCCTCTCCCGGGTCTCCCGCCGCCACGGCCCCGTCTCCCTCCTCCAGTTCGGCTCCCGCCGCGTCCTCGTCGTCTCCTCCCCGGACGCCGCCGAGGAGTGCCTCACCAAGAACGATGTCGTCTTCGCCAACCGCCCTCGCCTCCTCGCCGGGAAGCACCTCGGCTACAACTACACCAGCCTCGCCTGGTCGGCCTACGGCGACCACTGGCGCAACCTCCGCCGCATCGCCTCCATCGAGATCCTCTCCACTAACCGCCTCCTGACCCTCTCGAGCATCCGGGCCGGCGAGGTGAAGTCGCTGATCAGTCGGCTCGCCAAGAGCGGCAGCCAGAGCGTGGACATGAAGTCCGCTTTCTTCGAGCTTATGCTGAACGTGATGATGCAGATGATAGCCGGAAAGAGGTACTGCCGGAATATTTACACATTAATCGCGCTTTCATCTTTAAGGGTTTGAACTTTTAAATTGAACTGAAGTTCAATTAATCGAGAATATGCTCTGGCACTTTCATTTCGGAAGGGGAAAGAAGAATAGGCTATCTTTGATATTGGCGAACCTTGCCAGTTGAGAGTGGAGCCTATCTATAGAGAAATAGAAATCTTCCCTCTGTCCCTTTTATTCCTCCTTTTATAGCTACAGTGCTTATCACCCCTTCACACGATGGGTCAGTATCTCCCAGCGCAGCGACAGAAGCGTAACTAGTGGTCTTCTAAACTAAATAGATATACGATTAGGAGTCTTTGTGCGAGCCGTATGCGGTGAGAGTCGCATCTATGGTAACGAGGGGGGTTCCTCTTCTGCGCAGGTACTACGGAGAGAACGTGGGGGAGGTAGAGGAGGCGAGAAAGTTCAGGGAGATAGTGACGGAGTCGTTCAGGGTCGGCGGCGCGACCAACATCAGCGAGTTCTTGCCGTTCCTGAGGAGGATGGGGCTGACGGGGGTGGAGGAGAAGCTGATAGACTTGCAGAAGAAGAGGGATGAGTTCATGCAGAGCTTGATCGACGAGAGCCGGAGTGGCGAGGGCGACGAGCCGCTGGAGGCAGCGGCGGAAGGAGGGAAGCGGAAAACGTTGATTCAGGTGCTCTTGTCCCTGCAAGCGACGGAGCCAGAGTACTACAAAGACGAGACTATCAAGAGCCTCATGCTGGTGAGCCTCTTTACTCTTTCATTTCCTCTGTTTTTTCAGCTGACGAGCGGGATCAATTTAATCTATCATCTCTTCAATCTTCTGGAGACCATACAACAAATCTAATACTAAGAAAAAGCAGAGCAGCCTAAAATCTTGAATTCTGCTTCATCGTCACCGGAGCTCCCGGCGTTTTTTTGCCGAAGTTAGCGGGTGTTGAGCAGATTTACAAGACTGTGAAGCTCGATTTACAAACCTTTTTGGAATTTGACTTGACTTAATCATGTAACGCAGCGATTTGGCCTTTTCTTTTGGCAGGTTTTGCTATCAGCAGGAACCGATACGTCGGCCGCGACCATGGAATGGGCTATGTCGGCTATGCTAAACCATCCGGAGATTCTGAAGAAGGCGCGAGCCGAAATAGACGAGGTCGTGGGTCATGACCGCCTAGTAGGCGAATCGGACTTGCCTAAGCTTCCCTCCTCCACTGCATCATGAACGAAACGATGCGCATGTACCCCGTGGGTCCGCTCCTCGTGCCTCACGAGTCGGCAGAGGAGTGTCGCGTGGGAGGTTACCGCGTCCCGCGAGGCACGATGCTCCTGATCAACCTGTTCTCCATACAGAACGATCCCAAGTACTGGCCTGACGCGACGAAATTCAAGCCAGAGAGATTCGAAGGGATGGAAGGCGTGAGAGATGGGTACAAGATGATGCCCTTTGGCTCGGGGAGGAGAGGGTGCCCGGGTGAGAACCTCGCCTTGCGCATGGTCGGGCTGACGCTCGGGTCGTTGATCCAATGCTTCGAGTGGAACCGGATTAGCGACGAGCCGATCGATATGACGGAAGGGACCGGACTGACCATGCCCAAAGCTCAGCCGTTGTTGGCTAAATGTAGGCCTCGCTCCTTTACATGTGACCTTTCTCAGGCTTGAGTCGGCGATGACCCAGTTCTCAACAACGAGTTTGAGATATTAGCACTCTGGTGTTGATGCAATAGTTTTCTTCTATGAATAAGGAAGTTCGCCAAGGGACGCGAGTGAAACGAGAGTCTAGCAGCACTACTATGCTGGATATCTCTTAGATTTTCCAGTGGGGACGAATTAGTCAAATCTAGAATCAGATTAAGTCATAAATGATCCGATTTAAATAGTTTTAGGCAACAGAAATTTAACGAGTCATTCTTCATCCAATCGGATTCATATTTTTGAAATACTTTTATATGTAATCAATTTCAAGAAAATTCATACTTAAGCTAAGACGAGAATGTAGAGTGATTAAGCGTGGTAATGGAGTGAGAGAGAGAAAATGAAAAGAGAGTTATAAAGATAGTTTAGATTTAAGTAAATTGTAAATTCATTTACTATTCATTTATGATTCATTTAACACTCGTATTATGTTTAAATTTATTTATAATTTATGTATTAACTATAATTAATTTATATAATGACTCAGCTCATCCTTTACGAGAACATAACTACAGTCTAGTCAAATCTCTATAAAAATAGAAAGTAGGAATTCAATGTTTCTTGCGGTCAAAAACATGATGCATCGTGGGGAAACGTAGCGACAAGCATGACTTAAAGATAGCCAAAAGTCCTCCACCAGAATAAAGGATAAAAAGCAAATCCATTGCCGTCTTTGTATGGTGATGCTTGTCGGGTACGCAGGGAAGGAAACAGGTAGCTGACTAAGGGCTTGAATGGTGAATATTTTAATTATCTGATTCTATTTTTTAAAATAAAAAAGATAAGAATTAATGTTTAGTAAGATAAATGATTTTTGATTTTGATTCCGTTCTTGAAAAATAGCTTTGAGCAAAAATAAGAATTAAAAAAATTGATTCTGAAAAAAGAAATTACTTTTGAGAATCGCAAAATCGAATGAAGTATCATATCTCTCATTTTTTTTTCCTTTCAGTTTTCTCATCACTTTTCCTTGGGCTAAAACAGAATGAACTCACATTTTTTAAAAAAAATACTTAATAAAATATAAAAATAAAATAAAATAAAAAATTGAAAAATTTGAAAAAAATAAAATAAAATCAGAAATCTATAGAAATAGAAGTAGCTTAGTTTGACCTCATTTTTCATAAATTGGGCGAAGATTCTCTAGATTATATATATATACATAGGAAAATCATAAATGCCTTGAAAATTAAGCCCAAACCACATTTCTCTAAGTCCTTAGAGCTTCATTAGGATTTATGATGCGATTATCAATGACATGGTTCCTTGATTGCACACTTGATTGCATTTATTGTGATTTACTTACGTTTATGTACTTTAGACTTAATCTAGTTTTAGGAAAATTTTAAAAAAAAGACAAAAATAAACCCGTTGTGAGTACTTAATAGTTACTTGCTTATAAGTTTAAAAATGAACTGAAAATTTACATGAAACAAGTTTAGAAAACACTCAAATTCGAGCCGAAAAGGTGTCAATGAAAACACAGATGTAACTAAGTTCTTGAACTCTAGGTTGCTCTAGTTGGTAGAATCTAACAGTTTCTTCCGATCATTCGATAAGGTTTTCGATTTACCTTTTTCAAAAAACTGGTGGTGACTCCATTTGCATGTACACATGCTGCTGATTACACCAAAATCGAATTTGATATTCCCTAGCTACAATTTGGCACAAACTTGGAGGTCCCAAGCTAATATGAAATTGCACACTAACCCAACATAATCTCTCCTTTTTTAAGCTTAAAATGACTTGTTATGACACTAAAATTAGAATGAATAGCACGAAAAAAAAAAAACATTATATGCAATATGTTACATAATAGAATCAATACGAATTAATCTTCAATTAATTCAAAATATATGATAAAATTTCACAAAGTAACTACGTAATTATTTGACTCAAACGATACAAATTAGGAAGATAAATTATTTCCAAAAATAAAACTTTTGCGCAATTACCAAACACGTTTTTGTTCCAAAACCAAAATTTTGTGCAATTATCAAAACACGTTTTGATTTTCTAAAACTCATCAGAAACTGAAAAAAAAAATTCATTCTAATCAAAATCATTTTTTAGGATCAAAATGGTTGTCATGCATACCTAATTGCAAAGTCATCCATTCTCTTGTGTACGGCTCTTTCGGTTCTGAGGGTTAGATTCGAACCTATGAAGGTGCTTTATATTGGCTTTGCAAATGGATAGACTCAAGTTACTCTAGTGCTCGCCTTCAGTTTATGCGAAGAGTGTATCTACTTGTGTTCCGACGTCGCAAATTCCATCCGATTGCACATTCATTGCCATTGCATTTATAGTACTCGAGTTTTACCATACAATTGTACGATGCGTTAGTTGTGAACTTCTGTTCGAACTTTTCTAAGTGTCTATTAGAAAACACTTGGTGCAAAATTACCCGAATACTAATTCAAATAACTTTTCATGTGAACTTCACTTTCAATTGGTTGTAAACATTCTAAAAAATCAATTCGCAAAGATTTTGGCGTGAACTTTCTTTCAAACTTTCCCAAATTCTATTAGAAAACACTTGGTGTAAACTTGCCCAAATACTAATTGAAACAACTTTTTGCGTGATCTTCCCTCACAATTGGTGCCAACATTCCCAAAAACAATTCACAAAACTATTGGTGTAACTTTCATTCAAACTTTCCAAGTGCCTATCAAAAAAACACTTTATGCAAGCTTGGACTTTCAAACAAACCTTTCATACGACCTTTTCCTATAATTGGTACGAACAATCCCAAGAACCAATTCACAAACCTTTACATGGGAACTTTCGTTCGAACTTTCCCAAGTGCCTATCAAAAATATTCAGTGCAAACTTGCCCAAATACTAATTCACAAACAACTTTTCCATGCAAAATTTCCCTTGTAATTGGTGCAAACATTACAAAAACTAATTCACAAAGCTTTTGGTGGGAACTTTTGTTCTAACTTTCCCAAGTACTTATCAGGGAAAACACTTGTTGCACACTTACCCAAATACTATTTCAAATAACTTTTCGTGCGAACTTTTCCTTGCTATTTGTGCAAACATTCCAAAAACCAATTTACAAGCTAACTTTCATTCAACTTTACCAAGTGCCTATCATAAACACTTGGTGCCAAACTTGCCCAAATACTAATTCAAACAATTTTTCATGTGAACTTTCCCTTGCAATTGGTACTAACATTCCCAAAAACTAATTCATAAAGCTTTGGTGTGCACTTTCGTTTGAAACTTTTCTCAAGTGCTTTACCAAAAAACACTTTATGCAAATTTTGCCTGAATACAAATTCAAAACCACTTTTTGTGCAAACTTTCCCTTCAATTGGTGCGAACATTCCGAAAAAATCAATTCATAAAACTTTTGGCGAGAACTTTCGTTCGAACTTTTCAAGTGCCTATCAGAAATACTTGGTACAAACTTGCTCGAATACTAATTCAATGGCTTTTCATGCGAACTTTCTCAAGTGCCTATATGTTCTTTTTCAACCTGTTGGGGTTGTTATATTTTCTAAATGATGCTAGAGATGCCGAATCTAGGCACGCACCACCTTTTCATAAAGCCATAGTTACTAGAAGGTTCCTCTTGGTGTGTACTCATCACTGATACTAATATGGAGGTTTAGGGATTGGCCACCGATTATGCTTTTCATGTAGTTGTCGCGATCCTTCCCCTCGCGGTGTGTGGATGGGGCTAATGGATTGCTAAGCCCATTATTAAAATCAAGGCTTAGCGCGGGCTCTCTTAGGCCCTACCAAATCGCGACGGGTTTATCGAGTTTAACCTTTGTGTGGTCGGTTGACATGTGCATCGTGTACATGCTTACCAGAGTCGCCACAAATCATTTTGTTGGAGAGTATGACTGGAAACCCTATCGATCGATTGAGAGAAATCGTTTCGATTCTGCGAAAACAAGAGATTTTGGGTTCGGGAATTTAGTTACGCTAATATTGCTATTGACCCTTTCGGCACCTAGTTGAGTGATTTCCTAATCTAAGGAATTCATGCAGACGCTCTTTGGGTGAGGTAGGCTTAGAGATCTAAAGGGATTATGCAGACGTTGATTTTTCTATTTTATCAATAGCAGTCAACAAAGTAAGTGACAGATCAAGAAATTCCATATGTGAAGAAAATCACATCAAATCAAGTCAAAATGAGTCAAGGGAGTCCTAGAAGCCTAAGAAACACGCAAATTAGATTCATGGGTGATTTGGAGTGGTTTGGGTCAGATTTGACCAGAAGGGTGAAATTATCATTTTCAGAGTTGAGAAATAAAAAAAAGTGAAAATAGAGACTAAACTAGTTTGATGTGGTTTTTCCCTAATTTTCACAAAATTTTTAGGATTTTTCTTAATTTTTTGAAATTTTTTTGGAATTTGTTTTAGAATTTTTAAGACTTTCTAAGAATTTTTCCTATTTTTGGGACATTTTTCAGAATTTGTTTTATTTTTTTATAGAATTTTCCTATTTTTTAGAAATTTTCTAACATTTTCTAAAGATTTTTTTTATTTTTTTAGAATTTTTTTATGATTTTTATGATTTTTCCTTTTTTATTTATTTATTATTTTATTATTATTTAATTTTCGGACCAGGGTCGGTTGACCCGGCCACACCTGAAATTTCGAGTCGAAACCCACTCGGGTTTTGACCCGACCTAAAACGACCACAGCTTTGATTTTTTATTAATTTTTCCTAATTTTCTAATTTTTTTTTTCTGATTTTTTATTATTTTATTATTTTTATATTTTGTTATACGGACTGGGTTAGGTTGACCCGGCCCGCTAACCCAAACCCAATTGCCCAACATCAAAACGACGTAGTATTGGACTATCTATTTTTAAGTTTTCAAAAATTTTCAGAAATTTTTATTTTTTTTTTCCATTTTCCAGCCTAAATGATGACCGAGGGCTATGGAAGGGACCACATGGCACATCCTCCACTGTTAGATCTGGCTTTCATTTTCAATTTATTTATATATTATTATTTTTTTAAATTGATTTTTCGTGATATTTTCTTTATAGAAATCCACATGAATACACGTGTGTGCCACGTGGATGACAGCTAGACGTTGACTGGTCAACTACCATTGACCAGTCAACCTTTCACCGGGGAGAAGACGCACAGTGACTTGCCGGAGTCACTGTTCACATCACAAATCCCGACGAACCTTGCCGGAAAATGCGAAAACGAACCTAGCAACTTCACTCTTCAACCAAACCAGCCCTGAACTACTCCACTAACATTCTTAGACCTGAACCAATGCACTAAAACATCACCGAAATACCATAACATCCGCAACTAGACAAGGATTCTCCAGATCCCGGCAAAGGTAAATCTTCAAGCTCAACCATATAATCTTGATCCTAGTTACACAAAAAGCATTCAGCAGAGGGTGCGTATGGTAACGTTTCTGTTCCCCGGAACAACTTTTGGAACAGAAACACTTTTTTATGTTTCTGTTCCCGGCAATGATTTCTGGGAATAGAAACACTTTTGGTAATTGCATAAAGTTTCTGTTCTCGGAACAAAAAAAGGAACAGAAACTGTATAAAGTTTTTTTTGTACTCAGAAACAAAAAAAAAGAACAAAAACGCATTTATGAACTGCAAAAAAAATATATTCCTAATTTTTCCATTTAATTCTAATTCCTAATTTTTTCAATATGGATGAGATCAACAACAAAAAAATGAAAGAGAAGACAATTAGAATTGAGCAATGAGAACATGAAATATGTCTTCCATAGATAGGAAAAATTACAATTATGAGTCATACATAAATGATTTCAAGTAGATAAACATATAATTACATAATTGAATGCAAATACTGTTTGATAAATTGTAATTGAAAAGTATATTTGGATACAACTTTGACGTAAATGCCGTTTAATAAAAATAACCCTTATAAATGATTCAATTTCTCAATTAATTTTTATTATTTAGAATATTTTTTGATTTTTTTTGATTTTTATTATTTTATTTTTAAATTATTTATTTTTTGGAAAAATTATTTTTTTATTTTTTAAAAAAATTATTTATTTATTTATTTATTTATTTATTTATTTTTTCGAAAAATTATTTTTTATTATTTATTTTTCGAAAAAATTAATTTATTATTTATTTTTTCGAAAAAATTATTTTTTATATTTATATTTTTTTATTATTTAATTAATTTTTATTATTTTATTTTTTATTTTTATTATTTCAAAAAAATATTTTTTTTATTTTTAATCATTTAAATTTTAATTAATTTTTTGATTATTTTTTTTATTATTTCGATTTTTAATATTTTTTATTTTTCAAAAAATTATTTTTTATTCTTTAATTATTTCGATTTTTATTTTTATTTTTATTATTCAAAAAAAAATTATTTTTATTTTTAATCATTTTATTAAATTAATTTATTTGATTATTTATTTTTATTATTTCGATTTTTATCTTTCTTATTTTTTATATTTCGAAAAAAAATTATTTTTATTTTAATTATTTTATTCTTTAATTATTTTTATTTTTAATTACTTTGAGAAAGTGTTCCCAATGTTTCCAAAAAATGTTCCAAATGTATTTCTAAAAAAGTGTTCCGGGAACATAGAAGCAAGGTTTTTTTTTTCTCATTTCTGCTCTAAAAGTGTTTTTGTTTCTCAAAGTGTTCTCGGAACACTTTTGGATCACTTTTTTACCATACGCGTTTCTGTTCTCAAAGTGCTCCGAGAACACTTTGGGAACAGAAACATTTTTTCTGGAGCGTTACCATACACACCCTTAGATGCTTACCTGCAATCCCAAGGGGCTTGGTTTTACGTGAGGTGAGCTCGGGAAAACTCGAGACTGACGGAAGGAATTTGGGGTCGACATAGTGATTTATGCAACAAAAAACGAAAAGGCGAGAGTATCTAAGGGTGTCAAGGATGTACAAGGAGTAGATTGAACCAAGTTTCAAGTGAAATGGTTTGAGCGAAACGAATCCGCCATTAACAGACCTCCAAAGGCTTGAAAATGGTACTTACCTGTTTCGGCGATCAAAAAACGCACGGTGGGATTCCAGAGCTTCGTTTGGACGCCACGAAGCTCGAAGGACCAATGGCAAGCTTCGACTTTGCTTCTAACGCAGCGGCCGAACTCTGGAAGCTCATGGTGGAAATCCTTCCATGGTGGCCTCTGGAGCTCCGATGAAAGATAAAGCAGAGAACAAATTTCAGGAAAACTATTCTGTATTACATTCTGTATAGCAACACTGTACATTTATAGTATCTGCAAGAAAGAAAAATAAAGGAAAGAAATAAACACGATTATTATCTTCCAAAGAATACAAAATCAATCCTCGGCAATCTTTGAATATGATCTTCAATTAGTCGGATCATCCTCAATCAGATCTTCAATCAGGATCTCCAACATCCGAGAACTTTTTTCTCTCCCCTTCTCTGGATGTTTTCTTTTCTGTTTGATGATGAACTATCTAGTTTGTTTCAACCGAAAAAAAAAAAAAAGAATCCCCCCAACTCCTTCCCCATGTCCAAGTTTTATACCCTCGTGCAAAAAAAAAATTCGGTTGCGTCTGTGGACAATCTCACCAGGATGGCCCCCGCAAAGGCTTGCCAGCGTCGGTATTCAACGAGCAATCCGGCAAACTCCACAATGTCTTCCGGCGATGCTTATGTGGTGTCCAATTTTGACACTTTCCCTCGTGGCCTTTTCTTTGCGCACGAACAGATGAAGGACAAAAACAGAAAGAATGGTCCCCGTGGATTTTGGGTTGATTTAGTCAATGGTTGAACTGGTCAAACTCGTTGACTTGGTCAACCTTTTTTTTTCTCTATTTCAACACCAATTCACCATTTTTTGCAAAATTTGATAATTCCTTGAATTTGGGCTAAAATAATAATTTTAGAAAAAAGAGGGGACCGTCACGACTCTGAAAATGCAAAAAAAAAAAAAAGAAAAGAAAATTTACTAGCTAAATGAAATTTCTAGAATTTTTGGTAATTAATCCGAAAAAGTGATTAACTAGGTAAACCACAATTCCGAATTAAATTTTTTTTTAATTTTATTTGGCCAAAAATGAATGAAAATTAAAAAGAAAATACTGACTACTTTCTTTCATGTTTTTGTGCCTCAAATGCTATTTTTTGTGAATTTTCAAGTATTTTTCTATTTTCTGAAAATAATAATAAAAATATGAAAAATTATTTTTTTTATTCAAAAAATGGTTGCCTAGGCTTGGACAAGGCTTCCATTTGATTTTTTCAATTTTCTCATTTTTTCTTATTTTCTATGAATTTTTTAAAATAAAATGCCGGAAAATATCGAAAATATGAAAATTTATTTTTTGTCAAAATTGGTTCTCTATGCTTGGCCAAGGTCCCCAAAGTTTATTTTTCAATTTATGAATTTTTATGGATTTTTTTAAAAATTTTTCGAAAATAAAAAATGGCCAAAAATCAAGTGTTAACAGTAGTCATATCTTTGGTGAATTGAACGAGTCCTGCAAGCTGTACATGTTGATTTATCTTTTAAATTTACTTGCTTTATTTGATTTACAATCTTATGTACTTCTCTTTGGAATGAAATGAAAAAAAAATCGACAAAAAAAGGCCAAAGATCCTCTTACAAACGGGGACCTAATGAAGAGTCCAGGGATTTCATATTGGACTGTAGCATGGGCCAACGAAAGACTGGCATTATCGAAGTAAACTCTTAGGGCACACATTATAACCATTCTATTTTTTTTTTTCTGTTTGCGGAACAAGTTTAGAAACAGAAATTCATTTTTATAATGCAATTTCAATTTTCTATTTTCGGAGAAATTTTTAGCCTATGAATAGATTTGGAACAGAAAGGATTTCTACTTCTCCATTTCTAGAATAGAAACTAAATCAAAACTTTTCTCATCACTCACTCGTTCTCTCTTGTGTGCATTCCTCCCTCTCTCTTGCGTCCCTATCTCTCGCATGCATAGACTTGATCGAATTTCTCCATCTCCTCTTCGATTGAGTTTCCTCGCCGCAAGGAGCCTCCCTACCATTGTCGAACGTTTGTCGCAGCAACGTAGCTATGCCTCTCATTGCGACCCTCGCCTCCATCGCAACAAGGTGAGTCTCTCTCCCTCTTTGTTGTCATAATGTAGCACACCTTCCTCTTTGTCGTCCGATTCTCGTTTGATTCCCAATAATTGGTGTCTTTAGCAGTTTGTACAATCTCATATGGATGGTTCTTTTTCATTTTTCTTACACTTTTTTTCGTTTATTAATAGTCATAAACATTACATTGAGGTGATCTTGATATCAAAGCTTCTGTGCTTGAATTAGTACACCATCTCTAGATGTTCAACGCCATGTATACTTTGCTAATCGATTGATCGTGCTAATTGATGACAATTCTTCTATTCATTTCACATTGTTTTCTATCATTTACATGATCAAAGAGTGTTTATTCGTGCCTATATTCGTTGCATTCGGGCAGACCTTTGTTGATTACATATGAATTTGATATACTTTTGGTGTTAATTTATCGTGATTTTAATTGCCTTTGATGCAAGTCAACTACAAGCATCCGGGGTTCTTTATTGTTAATGTTTCCTCTTCAACATGGAGTCTGAACTTTATAAGGTATGGATAAGTTGCGATGGCTCTGATTCTGATCTTCTTTTTGGGCCAGAGAGTGCGCTACTGAAGAGCATAAATGAGATTATGAACTCGTTTATTGAGTAGCTTTGTCAGTATTCGTATCGACTGGGCAGACCAACAGGGCTCATCTTTCTCAACTAGAGGTATAAGACTATTTATAAAAAGTTTAAATTAGCGAGTTATAAGACTACAGGTATATAAATTGCTTATGATTCTGTTTTTTCCTTTTCAAAACTGATTTTTTTTTTGTTCTTTGTTGTAAATGTGTGAAAGAGTTGGTAAGTGTCCAAAAAAATTATTGGTAAGAAAATTCCATTTACCTCGATTACCAGTAACTTGTTGGTAACTAATTGACATTTTTCGTGTAATTCTAACTGCTTTATCTTTTATCAGTTTTTCATTTTTCTTTCTTACCAAATGCTTTAAATTTTCCAATTCTTTTATGAATTGCCAATAATGTTTATTTGAGTATTCACCAAATTTTTTTAGATTTATATTACTAATTAATTCGGAGTTATCAACTCTCATCTGACAAATATCGAATTGTCAACATTTATATATCTTCCCTCACCTCGAGGCTTTAGTGGCTCGACTCATCTTAGGTCCAGCTCTTTGCCGTCTTTATTCCCACACCCTTTTCTGTTCCTTTCATTCTCTAGGTTAATCTCTGCGAATTTCACTGATGCCAATCTCTCATGAATTATACCGCATAAACTATGGAGATTCACCCGGAACTAGTCGAAACCAATTTCTACTAGCATCAAGAGACAGCATCCAACAATTTAGGGCATGTTATATCAATCATTCTAATTCTAAAAAGTGATTCTGATTAAAATGATTTTTTCTTATTTTGTTCACTAAATGAGTTATAGAGAATCAGAACTTGGTAATTGTGTAGATTTCTATCCTGAAAGCACAAATGTATTAGGTAGTTGCACTAATTTCCTATCCCAGAAATATTTTCTCCTCCATGGCAATTTCGATTTCATCCAACTCTTTTGATCGAGCGGACAAGTAACAAAAGCGACACCCTTGTTTCTACAAGAAAATTCACCGTACTGGCCCTACATAGTGTGCGTTTTTTATTTTAGGAAATCAAAATATCAATCTAAATTCATCCCAAAGCTTAAGATGAGAGCTTGCTAATTGTTCATTCTAGTTTTTTTTTTTTATCTTTTTTCAAAATTTTCTAAAATTAGACTAAGTTCTAAGTACATAAACCTAGGCAAATCACAATCAATAAAATCAAGTGCATAATCAAGGATCATGGCATTGATAAATCACATTATAAACCCCTAACGAAACCTAAGAGCTTAGAGAATGTGGTTCAATTTAATTTCAAAGGTGTTTATGAATTTCCTAAAAAAAGAACAAAATCTATGAAAATCTAGGGAATCTAGACCCAAATTTATGAAAATGAGATTAAACTAGCCCAATATAAGTTTTTTCTATTTTTAGGATTTTATGGAATTTTTATGATTTTTTTTAGAATTTTTTCCATTTTTATTTTTTTAATTTTATTGTCTTAAATATTTTTCTTTGAAAATGGCACTTTGTTTTATTTTAGGTCGAGAAAAAATTAACGAGAGAACTAAAGAGAAAAATCAGAGATGTGGTACTTCATTTTATTTTGTGATTTTCAAAAGTGATTCTTTTTAGAATCAACTTTCTTTTTGTTCTTGTTTTCGCTCCAAAACAATTCCCGATAACAAATCAAAATTAGAATCGTTTGCGTTACCAAACCAGGTTTTCATCTTTTTTGTTCCGAAGAGCAGAGTCAAAGAACTAAAATGGTTACCACACAAGCCTTAATCTCCGCTTGTTTTGTGAAAAGTATGTCATTTCTGAAAAATATTTTTATAAAATTTATTTCTAGAAAAACGACAATATTTTATGTTTGGTTAAGAGCTGAAAATGAACTTGAAAATATTTCCTATCTTTGGATAAGGAAAATATCATTTTGGTAAAAAATTATTGCCATAAGCGTCGTCCCTCCTACATGGCATGGTAACTCTGACATGGACAATTTTTGTAGGATCTTTAAAAAAAATTAAATTTTAATAAATTTTTTTGTTTTTTTTTTTTATTTCTTCTTTCGTCGGGCCGCCGGGCTTTGGCCACAAGACGTGCCCTAAATTATTGCAATCTTCCGTTAATATATTAAGCTGAAAACAGGAGGTGCTTACGATTGATTTATGACTTTATGAATCCCCCCAATAAAATTAGTCAACTTTTTCTATTTTCTTTTGACTTTTTGGCCACAGCATACGCTTTTAAATATACACACCACTACTCTGTCTTCTGTGCATCCCCAACAGGCAGAGCACTCGCCCAAATGGTGATCCAATTCCTTCTCTTCCTGGCCTTCTACGCCGTCGCCAACCGGTTGCTCCACAAGATCCGGAACCTTCCCCCGTCCCCCTTCCCGCCCTCCCCGTCGTCGGTCACCTCTACCTCCTCAAGAAGCCCCTCCACCGCTCCCTCTCTCCGGGTCTCTCGCCGCCACGGCCCCGTCTCCCTCCTCCAGTTCGGCTCCCGCCGCGTCCTTGTCGTCTCCTCCCCAGACGCCGCCGAGGAGTGCCTCACCAAGAACGATGTCGTCTTCGCCAACCGCCCCCGCTTCCTCGCCGGGAAGCACCTCGGCTACAACTACACCAGCCTCGCCTGGTCCGCCTACGGTGACCACTGGCGGAACCTCCGCCGCATCGCCTCTGTCAAGATGCTCTCCACCAACCGCCTCCTGACCCTTTTGAGCATCCGGGCTGGCGAGGTGAAGTTGCTGCTCCGTCGGCTCGCCAAGAGCGCGGGCCAGAGCGTGGACATGAAGTCCGCTTTCTTCGAGCTCATGCTGAACGTGATGATGCAGATGATCGCCGGAAAGAGGTACTGCCGGAATATTTACACATTAATCGCCCTTTCATCTTTAAGGATTTTTACTGATGTTCAATTAATCCTCCTCTTCTGCGCAGGTACTACGGAGAGAACGTGGGGGAGGTGGAGGAGGCGAGAAAGTTCAGGCAGATGGTGACAGAGACGTTCAGGGACGGCGGCGCGACCAACATCGGCGAGTTCTTGCCGTTCCTGAGGTGGATGGGGCTGACGGGGGTGGAAGAGAAGCTGATGGACATGCAGAAGAAGAGGGATGAGTTCATGCAGAGCTTGATCGACGAGAGCCGGAGTGGCGAGGGCGACGAGTCACCAGAGGCGGCGCGGAAGGAGGGAAGCGAAAAACGTGGATTCAGCTGCTCTTGTCCCTGCGAGCGACGGAGCCAGAGTACTACAAAGACGAGACTATCAAGAGCCTTATGCTGGTGAGCCTATTCACTTTTTCATTTCCTCTGTTTCTTCAGCTGACCAACGGGATCAAATTAATATATCATCTCTTCAATCTCTGTAGACCATACAATAAATCTAATACTAAGAAAAGCAGAGCAGGCATAAAATCTTGCATTCTGCCTCTGGCACTTTTTGCCGAAGTTAGCGGGTGTTGAGCAGATCTACAAAACTATGCAGCTCGATTTACAAACCTTTTGGAATAATCATATAACGCAGCGATTATCTTGGACGCTAGTCCCACCTACATCTTATTTCATTAGGTGTTCATTAAAGCATGAAATGTGATGTATGGTCTTCTCTTTTGGCAGGTTTTGTTATCAGCGGGAACCGATACGTCTGCCGCCACCATGGAATGGGCAATGTCGGCTATGCTAAACCATCCGGAGAGTCTGAAGAAGGCGCAAGCCGAAATAGACAAGGTCGTGGGCCATGACCGCCTAGTCGGCGAATCGGACTTGCCTAAGCTCCCCTACCTCCACTGCATTATGAACGAAACGATGCGCATGTACCCCATAGGTCCGCTCCTCGTGCCTCATGAATCGGCGGAGGAGTGTCGCGTGGGAGGTTACCATGTGCCGCGAGCACGATGCTCCTGATCAACCTGTTCTCCATACAGAACGATCCCAAGTACTGGCCCGACGCGACGAAATTCAAGCCGGAGAGATTCGAAGGGATGGAAGGCGTGAGAGACGGATACAAGATGATGCCCTTTGGCTCGGGGAGGAGAGGGTGCCCGGGCGAGAACCTCGCCTTGCGCATGGTCGGGTTGACGCTCGGGTCGTTGATCCAGTGCTTTGAGTGGAACCGGATTAACGACGACCCGATCGACATGACGGAAGGGACCAGCCTCAAAATGCCCAAAGCTCAGCCGTTGTTGGCTAAATGTAGCCTCGCTCCTTTACATGGGACCTTCTTTCTCAGGCTTGAGTCGACGATGATCCAGTTCCAAACAATGAGTTTGAGATATAGCGCTATGGTGTTGACACAAGAGTGCTCTTCTATGAATAAGAAAGTTCGCCATGTGAGGGGATTGAAACGAGAGGGTAGCATCACTACTATACTGGATATCTCTTAAATTTTTCAGTGGCGATGAATTAGTCAATTATAAAGCTATCAAACAGATAGATCAGATCAAGTAACAAATAATTCGATCCAAATAGTCTCATTTAAGGCAATGTAAATTTAACGAGTCATTCTCTATCCGATTGAATTCATAGTTTTGAAATATTTTCATATGTAATCAATTTTAAGAAAACTCATGTTCAAACTAAGGTGAGAGTGACTAAGCATAGTAATTAGTGAGGATGAGAGAAACAAAAAGAGAGTAATATAGGTGATTTGGATGTAAGTAAGTTATAAATCTATTTAAGGCTCATTTATGATCTATTCAACGCTCATATTATTTTTAAATATATTTATGATTTATTTATTTAAAATAATTAATTCATATAATGATTCTGCTCATCCTTTACGATTACATGACTCGGGTCTAGTCAAATCTCAATAAAAAAAAATAGAAAATAGGAATTCAATGTTTCTTGCGGTCAAAACCATGATGCATCGTGGAGAACGTAGCGACAAGCATGACTTCAAGATAGCCAAATCCTTCCACTAGAGTAAAGGATAAACGGCAAACGGTGATGCCTTGTCGGGTACGCAGGGAAGGAAACACGTAGCTCGCTAATTGCAGAGCCATCGATCCTCGTGTACAGCTGTTTGGCTCGATGCCAAGAACTTAGATGGCAACGATTTTGGTTCTCTAATTTTATATTTTTAAAAGATAAAATCATATTTAGTAACACAAATGATTCTGATTCTGATTCTCGAGAATAATTTTGGAGCAAAAATAAGAATTACGAAAAAGTTTGTTTTGAAAAAAAAATCACTTTTGAGAATAACAAAACAAAATGAAATTCCACATCTTCGATTCTTTCATCATTTTTTCTTGATATAAACAGAATGAGATCTCATTTTCAAGAAAAATACATAAGATAATACAATAAAAATAAAATTTTGAAAAAAAATCAAATTTTTTGAAAATTTTGAAAAAAAAATTCAAATTTTTTGAAAATTTTGAAAAATTTTAGAAAATCCCTAAACAATAGAAGAAGTTTAAATTATGCTAGTTTGACCTTATTTTTAAAAATTTGGGCCTAGATTCTCTAGATTTCACTGATTTTGTTATTTTTATGAAAATCATAAATACTTTTGAAATTAAACCCGAACTATATTTCTTTAAGCCCTTGGGCTTCATTAGGGTTTTATGATGCGATATATCATTGTCAAGATTTCTCGATTGCGCACTTGATTTCATTGGTTATGATTTCCTTAGGTTTAGGTACTTTAAACTTAGTCTAGTTTTAGAAATTTTGAAAAAAGACAAAAAAAAAAAACTGTGTGAATATTTAGCATTGGCTTACCTCATAAATTTGAAAATAACTTAAAAATTTGCATGAAACATGTTTAGAAAACACTTAGCTTTAATATCAAAAGGGGTTGGTGGAAACATCGACCTAATCAAGTCCTTAGATCCTAGATTTCTTTAGTTGTGTAGAATCAAACTGTTTCACTCGATCATTCGATAAAGTTTTAATCTACCTTTTTCAAAGGTTGGTAGCGATTCTATTTTCATGTACACATACATATGCCACCAATCACACTTAGATTGAATTCGATATTCTCTTATAGTGATTTAGTATAAGCTTGAGAGGAACTAAGTTAATCTAAAATCACATACTAACCCAATATGATCTTTCTTTTTTTAAGCTTAAAATGACTCATTATGACACAATAACAAAATGGAATAACACGAAAAAAATGTTATATAAGACTATCGATATGAATTAATATTCAATTAATTTGAAATTTATGATGAAATTTCATAAAAAAAATTATTTGATTTAAATGACAAAAATTCGGAAGAAAAATTATTTTCAGGAACAAAAATGTTGTGCAATTGCTAAATGCGTTTCTGTTTCAGGAACAGAAATTTTGTGTAGTTACCAAACACATTTTGATTCTCTAAAACTCATTTAGAGAGCAGAATCAAAAAAATCAATTCTAATCAGAATCACTTTTTCAGATAAGAATCGTTATCATGTAGGCCCTAAACAGATGAGTCGAGTTAGATTAATTATGGTTTGACACACATTGACCCATTTAACATGTTTCAACCTATTGTCATGCCATACGAATTTAGTGATATATACGTGACCCGATCTATACTATTAAAATACTTCAATATTAAAATGTAGTTTAGAGAAATTTGATTCTTATATATTTTAAAAATATATATATACATATATATGGGTATTTTTTTTTAGTTTTCTTAGCTAACCTATTTATGACCTATTTAAAAGTCATTTAGGATCCATTAAGTTTCTAAGGTTGTGTATGCTAATGATTCTGATCCTAAAAACTTATTCTAATTAAAATGACTTTTTCTGATTTTGTTTCTTGGATGAGTGTTTGAGAATCAGAATGCATATGATAACTGCATTAAATTTCTATTCTTGGAATAGAAACGCGTTTGGTAACTATAAAAATTTTCGATTCTATTCTCAATTTTTTCATTTAAGTCAAATAATTACGTAGTTACTTTTTGTCATTTAAGTCAACTATTAATGTATATTGTAAGACTAATGAAATTCCATTTGGTTGATGGATCAACTTGAGGTTGTTAACTTATCCAATGAGAAACCAATATCGATGTTGTATTACCTGTGTATATCCTCACTCATGACCCAACAAAAAATATCGATGTTGTATTCACATTAGTTATTTTTGTCTTTTCCCAAAATTTTCTAAAACTAGACTAAGTCTAAAGTATATAAACCTAGGCAAATCACAACCAATAAAATCAAGTGCACAATTAAAGATCATGGCATTGATAAATCGTATCATAAAATTCAAACAAAGCCCTAATGGTTTAGAGAATGTGGTTCGGATTTAATTTCAAAGGTGTTTATGAGTTTCCTAAAAAGAACAAAATCGATGAAATCTAGAGAATCTAGATCCAAATTTATGGAAAAAAAAAAGGGAGGGGGGGTCAAACTAGCCTAACCTAAGCTTCTTCTATTTTTAGGAATTTTCTGAAAAATTTTCCAATTTTTTTTATAATTTTTCAATTTTTTCGATAATTTTTTTATTTTTTTATTTTAAATGAGACCTTATTCTATTTTAGGTCGAGAAAACTGAAAAAGAAAAATAAGAGATGTGATACTTCATTTTGTTTTGTGATTTTTAAAGGTGATTCTTTTTTCAAAATCAACTTTTTTTTTGTTTTGTTTTTGCTCCAAAACTGTTCCTAGAAACAGAATCAGAATCAAAATCGTTTATGTTACCAAACAGGATTCTAATCTTTTTTTGTTTCAGGGAACAGAATCACAAAACCAGAATGGTTGCCATACGCAGCCTAAGTAACCCATTTATGACCCATTTTTAAAATTTAAGAACCCAATTTATAACCCACCACTATGAAATATAGGTCAAATATGGATTTTAGATCCATTTTGCCACCTCTAGTTCTAAGGGTTAGATTCGAACCTATGAAGGTGTTTTTTTATTGGCTCTGCAAACGGACAAGTCAAGTAAACTCCAGTGTTCACCTTCATCATAATCAAGTACGGAAATGTGGTAAAATGTAAGATGTTGTATTTGGAAATCTCCTGGTCATCACATGCTCATCAATGCACCATACCAACATTTTTCCTTTAGAAAGAAACTTTCATTTCACATAAAATAGAGGTACTAAACCAATCACAAAGTGTTATAATCAAGTGTAAATACAAAAAATAGATCAATTAGGTATTGCCTGCAGCATCTCTCTCCTTCCACAAGAATGCATTTGTCATAACATCACGGGACAATCGATGGCCAATTACCAAAACTCGTATCATCATCGATGATAAGCACACGCCAAAATCTTTATCTATAGTAACGGTTTTGCCAAAAGGAGATACATTTCCAGGTTCAGCGTCCTCAGCACCATCATTGTACAGAGATAACAGCACTAATGAAAAAGCATAAATAAACCATTGTAAACCCCAAACCTATATCTAGATCGGGATATAAGAACTCTCAAATTTAGATCTAAATCTAAATCGACCGAGGAAAGTTACAAAACAGTAACAGTTGATCGGAACACTTTCAGATAAACTCACCATTGTACATAGTGAGAGAAGAGTTTTAGAGATTTGTGGAGCACTCGAACGATGTTCATGAAATCAGCGAAGAAGTGTTGAAAATTATTTTTAAAAAAAGAAAAAGATAGAGAGATAAACAAGGATATAGAGAGGAAAAGAGAAGAGGGGAGAGGGGAGAGACAGGAAGGGAGGGAGAAGGAGACTCTCTCCGTCTCCCTCAAGGAGGTTCTTCAATGAAGGGAGGGGTTTGGCGACTGTGAGGAGGAAAAACCCTAGAAAGAGAGGCAGGGGATGAAGCCATACCAGCGTTCAATGGCTTTACAATTAGCAAATTTTGGGCCTTGATGCGAGCCTCTCTGCCCAGCAACGGCACTGGTGGACTCAGCATCGGAAGCAATCCATGTTGTTGTTTAAAATGACCTATGGGGGTAAGTATTTCTCACTCGAACTCATTTTCACTGAAGTACAAGTACAGTTTTCACCTTTTCTAAATTATAACTTTACTACTAGACTTGTTTGTTAACAGAGATTGAAAACACAAGTTTTGTTTCATCAAAACTCAAAATACTAAGAACATTCCTTGCGGAACGCGTGGGCGTATGCCGAGTTATATGCATTTTGGAAACTTCTCTTCTTTAGTTTAATTCATATCTGTAATATGTTAGTAAATATTCACTTTGACCGCTATTTTTCCTTATTTTTTTTATAAATCCAGTTTTCTTCTAACTATCTTCGAGGTCCAATGACGCTCATTTTAATATTCCATATATCACGCAAGTATTATGATTTGTTCTAAAGAATAAAGAGTAAAAGTGCTCATCTTTTCATGTTATACATATGTTTAGTGAGAAGTTTTTTGAAACCGCGCGAATTGTTTCCGACAGGTGAGCTTGCTCTCGCTATAACAATTGTTTCCTATAATTAGTGGCATGAGTTGTTGTTCGCTAAGTGGATCGTGCTCGTGCTCCTTTATTGGATGTCATGGGTTCGATCTTTAGTTGAATTGGTCCGTTTTTTTTTCGAAAAAAGGAAGATCGATTCAGACTGAGAGCAAGTTCTTGAATTGTACAGCCGATCCCAAAGCAAGAACTGATAATCGACTTTGTTCTCCCGAAAATTGGTTTGGAATCGATCCATCCAAGTTAGTTTCGAGGTGTTCCCATATTAAATCGAAGCGGTACTTACCCTTAACAATATTAGCGGGAGTAGAGCTGGGCCACTTTTAAATCGAAACACGTCTGAACCTATGTCGCGTAATTAATTTTCTTTGCAATCAAAGAGCGATGCAGAGTTTCAAACCTACGGCCAGTAGCTCCAAATCGTCGAGTGTGGCTTCTATACTCGTGAAATAACCACCACGATCACGATGCTCACTAAGGAGACCCCACCCTAGTTGAATTACAGCTGTGAAACCAATGCCAACCACGACTTGATTAAGTGAAAGCTGAAGATTTTTGTCGATGCGATCTCTTCTTTTGGGAGTTGGACACGCAAATGCAGGTCATTGGTACGTGGTCTCTTCCTTGGCACTGAAGAAGGCGACCGTGGAAAAAGCAGTGCTGCGTGTGCTCGTGGCTTCCACACGCCTCGATCGCCCTGCCCTGTCTTTTGAGAAGTCCCAAACCAATGGGCCAAGCAAAAAGAGCATCTTTCCATTGATTTGTCCAAGTTGTCGGCGCGTCACGTGCGTGCACTTTTCCACACAGAGAGAGAGAGAGAGAGGGTACTTGCAATGCGTCTGAATTTAGAGTTTTCGGCAATATTTTAGCCAAAAAGAGCAAAATGACTCAAGGTGAGCGAGAAATGAATAGCTTTTTCAATGACCATTATCAGTTCTCTAAGATGTCTATCGCATCCAACTAGAGAAATGAATAACTTTTTCAAATTTTTCATGGTAGCTCCTAAAAAACGAGTTCATGTAAGATTTCGTTCTCGAACAAAAATACATTTTTATGAATTCCTTATTTGTGGGTTGTTTATCTCGGCCCTTCAAAAGTCAAAAGAAACTATTTTACTCTCTCTCTATGGTTAGAACCCAAATATGATCATATTTTGAAAAATTCTGAAATCCACTTGCCAATTCATATATTATGAACGTTTTTGTTTAGTCCGGATTAATTAAAAATCAGAGCGTGAGAATTGCACGATTTGCAAAAGGTAAAAAATTAAAAGTTAAAAGCATGGATCATCGCATTAGTGAAGTCGATGACTAGGGTCAATGCCTCCCTCGGTTTTATTCTGCACGAACCAAGCAAAGATTAAGTTGAGTAGAGATGTGACTTTAATTTTACTCGGCATCAACTTATAATAATTGAAGTACGAGCGATTGTTTCTTTCTAATAACAAATGGCATGAGGTTAGATCATTCTTAATGTGAATCATTAAAGCAAATCAGATTTTGTGAATCTGCATGCCCATCAATATACAAATGTCTTTTGCCAGAATTGAACAAGCTCTAGCCTCTAACTCCTTACCCTCATCCAAACTATACCCACGTTCGACGTAACTCTTTTGTACAAGTAACGACAAATATAAGGTAATATTAGTAATCTTGAACGAGGATGTAAACTTGTTAATCTCTCTCTTCCTAGCACTCGTTAATGTATTTTGGTGCTCGTGTCTTGCTTACAAACGACAGTACATGTATGCTTGTCTGAAGACATGAAGGGTAAAAAAATTTGTGTGAGTTGTTGAATGTTATAACTTATAATTACGATCTTATTTTACTCAACAAAATATACTGGTCTATTGGGCACGACCTTTACTTTTGAATTTTAACATTTTCTAAAATTCACGGAATGTAGACCAACTTTTATTTACCTCGAAATACTTAAAAGTTGAAACTTTTCTAAAAATTAAATATTGTTATGTAGATCCCTATATTATTTGAAAACCTAAATGACAAATCTTTTTCTT
>JAGVVM010002082.1:0-39355 GCA_019149425.1 Psidium friedrichsthalianum
TTATACGCTGACAGTTGTGTAGAGGATACTGAAATATACGGAAAAGTTATTATACACGAGTAGGTTTGTGCATAAGAATCCTTGAGATTGCTCTACCTTTATCTTACTGAAAAGGAGGATATCATGCATTTTTCCTCTTATGCAACTTATTTTTCATTGAAATTTGGATACTCTCCTTCAAATATTGCTTTGTGCAGAGGATAATGCTAAGGTCAACTCGTTCCTTGCAAGATGGATAGATCATACAAGCATAAAAAACCTGTCTAGGGCTTTTCTGAAGTTTAAGTTAATGTAATTTGAATGACGAGCATCTCCCTGGTATTGTAGTTCAGTGCATCAACATCTAGGTTCTCCTTGGTAGTAAATAACCGAACTAGTGTCTTCAAAAGTGATCTCAAGCTCAAGTTCCTTCTCTTTCCTCCTCCGAATAGACGCTCCAAAAAATCCATTGTTTGTTGATTGACATCAAAAGATGAACTCCATGACAGCAGAGAACAAGCAGGATTTGTAGGTAAGCCTGTTGGTGTCCCAGTGCGTTAGCCCTTAGACATTACTCTCTAGCTTCATCACGAATCCATCAATTCTGGAGATTGATCAAGCTCGTCGCTTAAATGTGTCAGGATTCTGACACCCCCCACCCCAACAAAAAAAAAAAATTCTTCAGGCACTCCATTTTGTGGTAATCATTGGCCGCCCGTACCTCAACAAAGGCCCTGACAACAATATAGTACGATTGTTACACAATCTTTACTACTTTCAGATTATAAAATGAAACACAATTTGCAGCCTATATGATTTCTGCTGCTTTTGGATTTCTTTCAAATGCATACTCGAGGGTCAATGACTACCATTAACACACCTTCCTGAAGCACGCCAAGGCAAACAAATGGCACGGTGACAAAACAAGGTTAGGTGACGAGGATTGTGGATTGTGGATTCATCTCCTAGTTGGAAGTAATCATTCACCGAAGTCCCACATCTTTTATGTGGGATCTAAGTAATGTGCCTTGCGATTAGGATCGCGATGGTAAAATGTTTGAAGGTTTGTGGATACTTGGTTATTGTAGTTCATTTTGCATACTATTTACAGAAAGCATCGGTCTGTAACGGTGTGCGCACAACAAAAGACACGATAAGTTTGGCGACAAAACATCTCACAGTTGATGTATTTTCTTTATCGTTATAATTTACTTGCAGAGAGCACGAGTTCACAACTAGTCTGTCTGTCCAGGAAGCAAATGCAGCAAGACTTCTAGTCTGGCAAAGAGTAGATTCACCTGTACGCCTTTAGTGATTGAATGATCTTTTGGAAATCCTCCATATTATGATATTATTAACTGACGCTGACCCTCGAACAATGGAAGCATCTCTGAGGAAATGCATTTCGTATATTAAAGGGTAGATTGTAGTTTAAATACCCTAATGAAGCAAGCTATCCACATCCTCATAAGCGAAACAGTTCCATCTCACTCTAATTTTATTTCATATAGGATTATTCTTTCTGAATAAAACTTTTTCTTTTGCTTATCTCTTTGCCGTGAAGGCAAGGCCAAACCCATCTGTGGAAAATCTCAAGCCCTGACCAAATTTCATTTCTTAATCCTGGATGATGTTTTGGCAACATCCTCAACTCTAGATTGCTCAATAAATTGCCTCCTATATTTTCGGACATCAACAGCTTCTTCACAGGTCAAGACCCAACATCATCATAAAGCCATTTTCCTTCCATCTCAAAAGATGACAATACAGGCCAAGGGATTTGTGGATGAGATGAGGATGGTGTCCATGAGACTGCACACCAGAGAGCAGGCAAGAGAAGGAGAGAAGGAAGTGAAGGGCCAGAGGAGAGGTCAGTCAGTCTCCAAGTGGGATCTAACCATTGATGGGTATCTGAGGTTTCTTGTGGAGAGCAAGTTGGTGTATGATGCACTTGAGGGCATTGTTGACAAGCCTGATTTTCCTTTCTGTGAGTTCATCTTTCTGCCTTGATTGCCATTCTTCCCTTTCCCCCCCTTTCTGGAGACTAATGTGATTTTGCTTTTGTGGGCCAAACAGATTTGTGTGGGGGTGATTGTCCAAAAATTCTTAAATCAAATTGTACTACAGTCAATTCAATCCTAAACTGTTTAATTGTGCGAACTTAGTCCTAAATACTTTTAAGACTTGCCAATTTAGTCCTAAACTTTCAATTTATGTCAATTGAATGTTAAACCTTTTAAAATTTGGTCAATTAGCCAAAAAGACTACATTGGGAAATTGGAAAATCGTCAAAAAATTTAGGACTAAATTGGTAAATTATTAAAAGCTTTAGGACTAAATTGGTAAAATTGAAAGGTTTATGACTGAATCGACTGTTTGTACGAATTTTTTGTGTGGGTAAGTTGAAGTGTTTGGTGAGATTTCCTCTCTCTTTTTTTTTCAATATTTGATGAAAAAGCAATTCTTTTTCTATAGAGTTTTGTCGAGTTTACGAGATTTTGATCCTGTCGAGTTCTTAACGAATGTGTGAGTGGAAGCAGGATCGACCCACATGGGCTGGCGGGTTATTGTCTCTGATTTACATGTTTTTTAGTCTAAATTTCTTCTTCTATCTCTTACATTCAGTTGGGATGAAGTGATCAGCAAAAAGAAGGGAACTAAGTAATTATGAGAAAAAGAGAGAGAAAAAGAAACTAATTTGAGTTGCTTTATAGAATTTTACTATTCAATTCGATTTTCGACTCACGGTTAATATATTCGATACTTTGCTTCATAATTTGCATATGCATTAGAATATGCCCTACAGTGCTTCCCTCCCTTGAAAGCTAAAATAGCACGCATCTTTGACGAACACAAACAGATCTTACTCTTAGTTTTGGGACAAATGTGTCGAAAGTCCTAAAACTTGTCACGAAGGAATGTGCAATTGAGTTTAAAACTTAAAAAGAAAAAAAAAAGCAACATTTTAGGACTTGATTACAGTTTCGTAATAAATTTTAGGACTTAATTTAACTTTTTTAAAGTTGTAAGACTCAATTGCATTTTCACAATAAGTTTTAAAACTTTCAATGCATTTATCCGTGTTCTTTTCGTTGGATTTCAGATGATGGATCGAGGAAAACTGCCTGGAAAGATCTGAACAATTGGAGAAAAGACCTTGAGTGGCTTAAAGGCCAAGGCTATGGAATCCCAGGGCCATCTGGTCCAGGTGTGAACTATGCATTTTATCTTCAAGAACTCTCAGAAAAAGACTTCCCTGCCTTTATCTGCCACTTTTACAACTTTTACTTTGCCCACGCTGCTGGGGGTCGAATGATTGGCAAAAAAGGTAAACCAAACATAATACTTGCGACACAAGTAATCTCTTTGTAGTATATCCACTTTTTGGCTAAGTGTCAAATGTGTTTTCCAATCCGACATTGCTCGCGCATGAACAGCTACGCTGCTTGATAAGTGTCGTCCAACAATAAGATGGCAAGGTGCATTATGTAATGGTGCGAGCGTAGCGTGGGTGAGCCGTAATCAGAATGGGCAATATTGTCCGAGTCTAAGTTACAACCGAGTATTTGACCAAAAAGAAAAAAATTACAACCCAGTCCAATAAACTAAAAGGTGAAGATTAACCCACTTATTGAATAGATAATTCTTTTACTTTCCTTTTGTATTTTTTTTCCTCGTGTTAAATTACTTTGTTTTCTTTCTTGTTCAAGCTATTCAAAAGTTGCATCAATCTCGAGGAACTGTGATTTAGTGATGATTAGTTTCCGGTCTGGTCCAGTCCCACCCCAAAACCAAGAACTAGACTGGAGAGGTCGATTCCCAATTGCAGGAACCGAGGGTCCGGACCAATCCGGTTCCTAGGACCTAGTGCATGTGCTTGAAAAACATACACATTTTACAAGTGTAGAAGTACCCCTAAAATTAAGAATTTAAATAATTTCTTTAAAAAATTTTAATAAATAAATTTAAAACAAAAAGAAAAATAGTCAGTCCGGTCTATGTAGGTGGTTTCTCCTTGAACCGTGAACCGGTTCGACAATTAATGGTTCCAATTCTATGGAAACAGGAAGCGGACCAAACCGGTCCATTCAGTAGTATGTCTGGGTTAATCTTAGTCCAATGAGTTCTTTTTGCTCCCCCTTATGGTGATTGGTTTAACCGGTAACAAACAACTACAAGTAGATAGATGCACAACACACTGAAGAATTTCCCTCTCGCTCTGATGCATCAGGCTGCTGAGAAGTTACTCAACAACAAGGACTTGGAGGGCTACAAGTGGGATGGAGAGCTCAAGCAGATTTTGCAGAACCCGAGAGACAAAATCAATAAAATTACTCTGGTGCATCTCTTGCCTCTCCCTTTTGATTGCTTTTTCTATTTTGTCTTTTGGTTCTCGAGCTGTTTTTCTTCCTGCTCTGACTAAAACATTGTCTTTTGGTGTCCCCTAGGGCTGGACAAGGGAAGAGAAGAATCACTGTTTGGAGGAAACAGAACGATCTAGGTACTCTGGAGACATCCTTCGTTTAATACTGTCACTAGCGTAAAAATTATCAAAACGCTGCGTGAATATCTCTATTTAAACTTTTGGCATTTCAATTTTCGGATTTAACAAATACCGGTATCTAAGCTTTTGTCCTTTAACCTCCTTCTAGTACTCGAGTCATATCAAGACAGCCCTTCCTTCCCTCCCTTAGACTTCATCAGAATCGGTGTTCATAATAAAGATCGATTATAGCTTTGTTTCACAGTATGGAGAAAGACCTTTGCTTTTCTCCAAGAAGAATTTTACACAGATTTTGGTCGTACTTCTCGAAGGGATAATTAGATTGTCTTTCTGATTGAACCTCTTTCTTAAACCCTAGTAAACAAAAAGTAACAGCTACGTAAGTGATAAATTCAATGGTCTTGTATAGAGTCAGATCATGACACATCAAGCAGTAATCAGTTTCCGCACAAATAAGATGAGAGGGGGCGAAAGGGGAAGGTGAAATAAGCACTGGAGAGAAGTGGTTGGATTCAAACTGAGATCAAGAAAGGGTAGTGCGAACAGACTGTAACAACACTGTATCGTATGGATTTCCATTCCGAAAGACTGTAAAGATACAGAGGATATATCATCATTCATTCACGTCGAAGATTGTACTCAGGTTACAACAAGAAGAATTGCTTTACCAGTGAAAATTGTGGCACCAGCCGCTCGAGACTTTGATGCGATACAGAATTGGCCAAGCCAAAAAGATCGCTGCCATTTTATAATGTCTGCATTCGTGTCATTTCAACTAATATAAGCTACTTATGACACGTAAAGAAGCAATTACATTACATTTGCATATTTACAAAGATCATTGCCATGACTTCGGAGCTCTGCAACCATTGGACCTCTTCGAGCGACTTCACAACGATAACTTTTCAATCATTATTTCCTTGAGGGAACTCACTAGTCTGTGGAACACCTTAAGATTGCTACCTAATTTCTCCTATAAAAAGAAACAGACTCGTCAAAAAGATGATCTCATAGCAGCAACAGGCATAGGCCTGCCAATATGCCAGGCTTCGAAAAATAGGATGAAGAAATAATGCGCAATACCTCGTTTAGCAACTCAAGCCGCTCCAAGATTGGAATCAATTCTTCGCACAATGAAGATACATCCTGTGCCGAATTAGACTTGGAACTATATGTAATTGCTCTACTAGTCCCCTTTGTGTCGGATGAAAGCGAACTGCCAAGAAAATGGGATATTCATATGCAACGCGATGAGAGGGAGAGAGAGGAGGAAAAGGAGGGGGGTTGGTTGTGGGTGAGGATATCCGTACCTCTCTTGAAAATGGATGAGGAGGACATTAAGAACCTGCTCCACCAGTGGAAGCAACAAAGTGATTAGCTGATCTTTATTGCCAGCAATGCGGCACATTTCTACCATAGCAATATACCTCCTGAAGAGAACGAAAACATCATGAAATTTATCAGAATATCTGATACACAAAAGCCACAATAGACAACTTCAAATTCTTATTCCACAGATTAACATGCATATAAGGAAAGAACAAATTATGTGAGACGGCAGTCACATGAATCACAAACACAGAAGTTGCTCAAGTGAACATTAATGCAGTAGAGGGAATCATTATTCCATTCCAAGAATGGTGGACGCCATACAATTCTATCATGGCTAAAAATCACCTTCCATTTATCCTCTTATCATTTTCTATTAAAGATATTTCTGATCATTTTAAAAATGCTCTCAAGTCAACCCATTCCTTGTCACTATATGTGATGTAAGGATAACAAGAAGGGCATAGGACAGCAACATTGGAACAACTCTGGCTACATGATAGATTTCTGGAAGGCCTCATAGCATATCGACATGAAGATCATTCATCCCTTCCTAGAATTATTAAAATTGATTTGTTTCTTAAAATTTAGTACGTTGATTGTTCCTCCATATTTTAATTCCTTGCATTGGTTTGGTTAGTCAATCTTTCAAAATCTGTAATAAGCATAATTTGTCTCAAACATATAACAGTTTATTCATCCTTGTCATAGTTTCCAAAAAATCAAAACACCACATGACAAGATCCTTTGGATAAAGGAAAATCCTTGCTGCAAAGCTCTAGATTGTAAACACTTTCAGTTACATGGTAGATACCTTTTCTGCAGGTTGTCATATGCAGAAAGTGTATCTCTTTGAAGACACATGTTGATGATTTCATCCACCTCCTGTCTTGACAGTTCATTTATGTTTTGAATCTGCACTTGCAACACATATAGATAATAAGAACAAAGAAAACAACCAGCACGGACCGACCACCACCATAACAGACAGCAACAAATGTTTCAATAGCAATGTTATACAGTGTAACTGCAACCTGACCACTTATAAGAATGCAACACACACTTGAGAGAGAGAGAGAGAGAGAGAGAGAGAGAGCTATATCAGTGATGTCTTTTGCCTATGTATACCTTAATTAAAAGCAGGACTTCTCCTCAGCTGCTCTCTCAAGTGCATTTGTCACAGAATTAAGAAGAGATGCGAGTAATGTCAAGGTAGGTTGTAGTGACGCAGCAGCAGTATGGTAATCACCACCATCAGAAACCTGCAATGAGACATTCTAGTCAATAAAAGTTATATCTACTTGTCAAAATCTACAAACATATCATCAGCGATAAAGATCCCCACGTATATACCTGCAGTCGAAGCATCTTTTTAGTGACAAGAAAATATAGATAAGACATCAGGCTAAAGCATAGCCGAAATGTGCTCAGCTCTGACTTCTTTTGACTCTGTCCATGCCAAAAAGAATTAAACAACTAAGTCATATTAATAAGATATTTCATCATATGCAGAAGCACAATAAGATTAACTCAAGAGCACTTACTTGTTGAGCAAAACTAGGGATGCCAGATTCAAGAGAAAAGAGAGCACGCATCATGGTAAAAGTGCTTGGACAAAACCGCACTCATCAATCTCTTCATAGGGCCAAACCTATATTAAAAAAGAGAAGATTTCTTAAAGATAATTGTAGGCTGGTCGATGCAACAGCTAATGAGACGGCCAAAATCCATACATGATCCAATGAAGCTCAGATAAAATGAATTAAGCTATCAGCCACACAATACATTAAAAGGTCATTACCTTACTTAGGATGCCAACTACAAGATTCATCTGCTCAATTGTCAGTTCATCACCAGCAGAAATATCTTGCTGAAGAATTTGATCAAAAAGTAGTTGATGTCCTCTAACAAAATCTATAATCTCACGGACAATTTATATTCTTCACCTGTTACAGTTAAACAAAAATACTATGTTGGCAAACAAAAAGAATGTGATTGACTGAGACGAATCCAACAGGAGCATTGTGGCATCATGCGAAGCTTCACATAGCTATGCAGGTATTCAGGAAGAATGAGCTCTCTTCGTTAATTCACATACAACTCAGAAAGCATCATCAACTAAACAGGAAACTGCAGCATTTAACTTGCAGTTTTGATTGTTGGTTTCACTGCAATATAGGGTAGTCACTGAGGAAAATCACAATTGAAGTGCTAAACATTTTTAGGCTCCGTATGTATCACGGAAAATCAATGATTTCAAAGAGACGTGTCTAATTTTGATCATTATCTCTCTTAGTAAAAGAGGTAATGGAAAATATTCCCCTTATCAACAAAATTTATAGGCACGAACTGTTGTTAATAATGAAAACATCTTTCATTGGCTGATTTTTGTAAGAGACAACAATGATTAAAGCCATGAAAATATTTTCGAAATTGTTGATTTTCCACTGAACAAAAAGGAGCTAAAGTAGTCAGTAGAGTCATATTTATTTTGGTCATTTGAGTCTGTAAATGCACTAGACAACTGACAATCAAGGTCCAGAATCATCACATATGAAGAGTAGTCCACTGTAGCATGAAAAGTTCAAGCATGACATTCAGGTTTTATGTCCAATATCAAAAATGATGTTTAAGTTTTACATCTCCACTTTATGAAAGTGACATAATGAAATTTTTATAAAAATTGGTAATTTGAAAACATTCAAGTCTATATCAGTGAACTATTCAAAGAAGCACTGGTAAAGTAGGCTAGTTGGTAATTTAATTGAACTGGATAGGAACTCGCTCAAACTAACATTATTAATTATAGGAAGTAAATTTCAAAAAATGGGTTACATATGTAAATAGACCTTGGAAAAATACAAAAACAAAACTTGATCAGTTAATATAAATTGCGGTAATTTGGAAAAAAATCAAACAAAAGTTGGCAAGTCGCTTAGTAAGAGTTAGTGACCAAAAGAAGTTGGAAACTTAATCAGATAAAAGCTGTTAAGTCAATCAAATTAAGACACAATAAGAGTTAGCAACCGTAAAAGGTTAGTGATATATATTCTCCAAAGAATTTGCTCTATGGAAGAAGGGGTATACCCCTTCTTCCATAGAGCAAATTCTTTGGAGAATATATATCACTAACCTTTTACGGTTGCTAACTCTTATTGTGTCTTAATTTGATTGACTTAACAGCTTTTATCTGATTAAGTTTCCAACTTCTTTTGGTCACTAACTCTTACTAAGCGACTTGCCAACTTTTGTTTGATTTTTTTCCAAATTACCGCAATTTATATTAACTGATCAAGTTTTTGTTTTTGTATTTTTCCAAAGGTCTATTTACATATGTAACCCATTTTTTTGAAATTTACTTCCTATATTAATAATGTTAGTTTGAGCGAGTTCCTATCCAGTTCAATTAAATTACCAACTAGCCTACTTTACCAGTGCTTCTTTGAATAGTTCACTGATATAGACTTGAATGTTTTCAAATTACCAATTTTTATAAAAATTTCATTATGTCACTTTCATAAAGTGGAGATGTAAAACTTAAACATCATTTTTGATATTGGACATAAAACCTGAATGTCATGCTTGAACTTTTCATGCTACAGTGGACTACTCTTCATATGTGATGATTCTGGACCTTGATTGTCAGTTGTCTAGTGCATTTACAGACTCAAATGACCAAAATAAATATGACTCTACTGACTACTTTAGCTCCTTTTTGTTCAGTGGAAAATCACAATTTCGAAAATATTTTCATGGCTTTAATCATTGTTGTCTCTTACAAAAATCAGCCATGAAAGATGTTTTCATTATTAACAACAGTTCGTGCCTATAAATTTTGTTGATAAGGGAATATTTTCCATTACCTCTTTTACTAAGAGAGATAATGATCAAAATTAGACACGTCTCTTTGAAATCATTGATTTTCCGTGATACATACGGAGCCTAAAAATGTTAGCACTTCAATTGTGATTTTCCTCAGTGACTACCCCTATATTGCAGTGAAACCAACAATCAAAACTGCAAGTTAAATGCTGCAGTTTCCTGTTTAGTTGATGATGCTTTCTGAGTTGTATGTGAATTAACGAAGAGAGCTCATTCTTCCTGAATACCTGCATAGCTATGTGAAGCTTCGCATGATGCCACAATGCTCCTGTTGGATTCGTCTCAGTCAATCACATTCTTTTTGTTTGCCAACATAGTATTTTTGTTTAACTGTAACAGGTGAAGAATAAAATTGTCCGTGAGATTATAGATTTTGTTAGAGGACATCAACTACTTTTTGATCAAATTCTTCAGCAAGATATTTCTGCTGGTGATGAACTGACAATTGAGCAGATGAATCTTGTAGTTGGCATCCTAAGTAAGGTAATGACCTTTTTAATGTATTGTGTGGCTGATAGCTTAATTCATTTTATCTGAGCTTCATTGGATCATGTATGGATTTTGGCCGTCTCATTAGCTGTTGCATCGACCAGCCTACAATTATCTTTAAGAAATCTTCTCTTTTTTATATAGGTTTGGCCCTATGAAGAGATTGATGAGTGCGGTTTTGTCCAAGCACTTTTTACCATGATGCGTGCTCTCTTTTCTCTTGAATCTGGCATCCCTAGTTTTGCTCAACAAGTAAGTGCTCTTGAGTTAATCTTATTGTGCTTCTGCATATGATGAAATATCTTATTAATATGACTTAGTTGTTTAATTCTTTTTGGCATGGACAGAGTCAAAAGAAGTCAGAGCTGAGCACATTTCGGCTATGCTTTAGCCTGATGTCTTATCTATATTTTCTTGTCACTAAAAAGATGCTTCGACTGCAGGTATATACGTGGGGATCTTTATCGCTGATGATATGTTTGTAGATTTTGACAGTAGATATAACTTTTATTGACTAGAATGTCTCATTGCAGGTTTCTGATGGTGGTGATTACCATACTGCTGCTGCGTCACTACAACCTACCTTGACATTACTCGCATCTCTTCTTAATTCTGTGACAAATGCACTTGAGAGAGCAGCTGAGGAGAAGTCCTTGCTTTTAATTAAGGTATACATAGGCAAAAGACATCACTGATATAGCTCTCTCTCTCTCTCTCTCTCTCTCTCTCTCAAGTGTGTGTTGCATTCTTATAAGTGGTCAGGTTGCAGTTACACTGTATAACATTGCTATTGAAACATTTGTTGCTGTCTGTTATGGTGGTGGTCGGTCCGTGCTGGTTGTTTTCTTTGTTCTTATTATCTATATGTGTTGCAAGTGCAGATTCAAAACATAAATGAACTGTCAAGACAGGAGGTGGATGAAATCATCAACATGTGTCTTCAAAGAGATACACTTTCTGCATATGACAACCTGCAGAAAAGGTATCTACCATGTAACTGAAAGTGTTTACAATCTAGAGCTTTGCAGCAAGGATTTTCCTTTATCCAAAGGATCTTGTCATGTGGTGTTTTGATTTTTTGGAAACTATGACAAGGATGAATAACTGTTATATGTTTGAGACAAATTATGCTTATTACAGATTTTGAAAGATTGACTAACCAAACCAATGCAAGGAATTAAAATATGGAGGAACAATCAACGTACTAAATTTTAAGAAACAAATCAATTTTAATAATTCTAGGAAGGGATGAATGATCTTCATGTCGATATGCTATGAGGCCTTCCCAGAAATCTATCATGTAGCCAGAGTTGTTCCAATGTTGCTGTCCTATGCCCTTCTTGTTATCCTTACATCACATATAGTGACAAGGAATGGGTTGACTTGAGAGCATTTTTAAATGATCAGAAATATCTTTAATAGAAATGATAAGAGGATAAATGGAAGGTGATTTTTAGCCATGATAGAATTGTATGGCGTCCACCATTCTTGGAATGGAATAATGATTCCCTCTACTGCATTAATGTTCACTTGAGCAACTTCTGTGTTTGTGATTCATGTGACTGCCGTCTCACATAATTTGTTCTTTCCTTATATGCATTGTTAATCTGTGGAATAGAATTTGAAGTTGTCTATTGTGGCTTTTGTGTATCAGATATTCTGATAAATTTCATGATGTTTTCGTTCTCTTCAGGAGGTATATTGCTATGGTAGAAATGTGCCGCATTGCTGGCAATAAAGATCAGCTAATCACTTTGTTGCTTCCACTGGTGGAGCAGGTTCTTAATGTCCTCCTCATCCATTTTCAAGAGAGGTACGGATATCCTCACCCACAACCAACCCCCCTCCTTTTCCTCCTCTCTCTCCCTCTCATCGCGTTGCATATGAATATCCCATTTTCTTGGCAGTTCGCTTTCATCCGACACAAAGGGGACTAGTAGAGCAATTACATATAGTTCCAAGTCTAATTCGGCACAGGATGTATCTTCATTGTGCGAAGAATTGATTCCAATCTTGGAGCGGCTTGAGTTGCTAAACGAGGTATTGCGCATTATTTCTTCATCCTATTTTTCGAAGCCTGGCATATTGGCAGGCCTATGCCTGTTGCTGCTATGAGATCATCTTTTTGACGAGTCTGTTTCTTTTTATAGGAGAAATTAGGTAGCAATCTTAAGGTGTTCCACAGACTAGTGAGTTCCCTCAAGGAAATAATGATTGAAAAGTTATCGTTGTGAAGTCGCTCGAAGAGGTCCAATGGTTGCAGAGCTCCGAAGTCATGGCAATGATCTTTGTAAATATGCAAATGTAATATAATTGCTTCTTTACGTGTCATAAGTAGCTTATATTAGTTGAAATGACACGAATGCAGACATTATAAAATGGCAGCGATCTTTTTGGCTTGGCCAATTCTGTATCGCATCAAAGTCTCGAGCGGCTGGTGCCACAATTTTCACTGGTAAAGCAATTCTTCTTGTTGTAACCTGAGTACAATCTTCGACGTGAATGAATGATGATATATCCTCTGTATCTTTACAGTCTTTCGGAATGGAAATCCATACGATACAGTGTTGTTACAGTCTGTTCGCACTACCCTTTCTTGATCTCAGTTTGAATCCAACCACTTCTCTCCAGTGCTTATTTCACCTTCCCCTTTCGCCCCCTCTCATCTTATTTGTGCGGAAACTGATTACTGCTTGATGTGTCATGATCTGACTCTATACAAGACCATTGAATTTATCACTTACGTAGCTGTTACTTTTTGTTTACTAGGGTTTAAGAAAGAGGTTCAATCAGAAAGACAATCTAATTATCCCTTCGAGAAGTACGACCAAAATCTGTGTAAAATTCTTCTTGGAGAAAAGCAAAGGTCTTTCTCCATACTGTGAAACAAAGCTATAATCGATCTTTATTATGAACACCGATTCTGATGAAGTCTAAGGGAGGGAAGGAAGGGCTGTCTTGATATGACTCGAGTACTAGAAGGAGGTTAAAGGACAAAGCTTAGATACCGGTATTTGTTAAATCCGAAAATTGAAATGCCAAAAGTTTAAATAGAGATATTCACGCAGCGTTTTGATAATTTTTACGCTAGTGACAGTATTAAACGAAGGATGTCTCCAGAGTACCTAGATCGTTCTGTTTCCTCCAAACAGTGATTCTTCTCTTCCCTTGTCCAGCCCTAGGGGACACCAAAAGACAATGTTTTAGTCAGAGCAGGAAGAAAAACAGCTCGAGAACCAAAAGACAAAATAGAAAAAGCAATCAAAAGGGAGAGGCAAGAGATGCACCAGAGTAATTTTATTGATTTTGTCTCTCGGGTTCTGCAAAATCTGCTTGAGCTCTCCATCCCACTTGTAGCCCTCCAAGTCCTTGTTGTTGAGTAACTTCTCAGCAGCCTGATGCATCAGAGCGAGAGGGAATTCTTCAGTGTGTTGTGCATCTATCTACTTGTAGTTGTTTGTTACCGGTTAAACCAATCACCATAAGGGGGAGCAAAAAGAACTCATTGGACTAAGATTAACCCAGACATACTACTGAATGGACCGGTTTGGTCCGCTTCCTGTTTCCATAGAATTGGAACCATTAATTGTCGAACCGGTTCACGGTTCAAGGAGAAACCACCTACATAGACCGGACTGACTATTTTTCTTTTTGTTTTAAATTTATTTATTAAAATTTTTTAAAGAAATTATTTAAATTCTTAATTTTTAGGGTACTTCTACACTTGTAAAATGTGTATGTTTTTCAAGCACATGCACTAGGTCCTAGGAACCGGATTGGTCCGGACCCTCGGTTCCTGCAATTGGGAATCGACCTCTCCAGTCTAGTTCTTGGTTTTGGGGTGGGACTGGACCAGACCGGAAACTAATCATCACTAAATCACAGTTCCTCGAGATTGATGCAACTTTTGAATAGCTTGAACAAGAAAGAAAACAAAGTAATTTAACACGAGGAAAAAAATACAAAAGGAAAGTAAAAGAATTATCTATTCAATAAGTGGGTTAATCTTCACCTTTTAGTTTATTGGACTGGGTTGTAATTTTTTTCTTTTTGGTCAAATACTCGGTTGTAACTTAGACTCGGACAATATTGCCCATTCTGATTACGGCTCACCCACGCTACGCTCGCACCATTACATAATGCACCTTGCCATCTTATTGTTGGACGACACTTATCAAGCAGCGTAGCTGTTCATGCGCGAGCAATGTCGGATTGGAAAACACATTTGACACTTAGCCAAAAAGTGGATATACTACAAAGAGATTACTTGTGTCGCAAGTATTATGTTTGGTTTACCTTTTTTGCCAATCATTCGACCCCCAGCAGCGTGGGCAAAGTAAAAGTTGTAAAAGTGGCAGATAAAGGCAGGGAAGTCTTTTTCTGAGAGTTCTTGAAGATAAAATGCATAGTTCACACCTGGACCAGATGGCCCTGGGATTCCATAGCCTTGGCCTTTAAGCCACTCAAGGTCTTTTCTCCAATTGTTCAGATCTTTCCAGGCAGTTTTCCTCGATCCATCATCTGAAATCCAACGAAAAGAACACGGATAAATGCATTGAAAGTTTTAAAACTTATTGTGAAAATGCAATTGAGTCTTACAACTTTAAAAAAGTTAAATTAAGTCCTAAAATTTATTACGAAACTGTAATCAAGTCCTAAAATGTTGCTTTTTTTTTTCTTTTTAAGTTTTAAACTCAATTGCACATTCCTTCGTGACAAGTTTTAGGACTTTCGACACATTTGTCCCAAAACTAAGAGTAAGATCTGTTTGTGTTCGTCAAAGATGCGTGCTATTTTAGCTTTCAAGGGAGGGAAGCACTGTAGGGCATATTCTAATGCATATGCAAATTATGAAGCAAAGTATCGAATATATTAACCGTGAGTCGAAAATCGAATTGAATAGTAAAATTCTATAAAGCAACTCAAATTAGTTTCTTTTTCTCTCTCTTTTTCTCATAATTACTTAGTTCCCTTCTTTTTGCTGATCACTTCATCCCAACTGAATGTAAGAGATAGAAGAAGAAATTTAGACTAAAAAACATGTAAATCAGAGACAATAACCCGCCAGCCCATGTGGGTCGATCCTGCTTCCACTCACACATTCGTTAAGAACTCGACAGGATCAAAATCTCGTAAACTCGACAAAACTCTATAGAAAAAGAATTGCTTTTTCATCAAATATTGAAAAAAAAAGAGAGGAAATCTCACCAAACACTTCAACTTACCCACACAAAAAATTCGTACAAACAGTCGATTCAGTCATAAACCTTTCAATTTTACCAATTTAGTCCTAAAGCTTTTAATAATTTACCAATTTAGTCCTAAATTTTTTGACGATTTTCCAATTTCCCAATGTAGTCTTTTTGGCTAATTGACCAAATTTTAAAAGGTTTAACATTCAATTGACATAAATTGAAAGTTTAGGACTAAATTGGCAAGTCTTAAAAGTATTTAGGACTAAGTTCGCACAATTAAACAGTTTAGGATTGAATTGACTGTAGTACAATTTGATTTAAGAATTTTTGGACAATCACCCCCACACAAATCTGTTTGGCCCACAAAAGCAAAATCACATTAGTCTCCAGAAAGGGGGGGAAAGGGAAGAATGGCAATCAAGGCAGAAAGATGAACTCACAGAAAGGAAAATCAGGCTTGTCAACAATGCCCTCAAGTGCATCATACACCAACTTGCTCTCCACAAGAAACCTCAGATACCCATCAATGGTTAGATCCCACTTGGAGACTGACTGACCTCTCCTCTGGCCCTTCACTTCCTTCTCTCCTTCTCTTGCCTGCTCTCTGGTGTGCAGTCTCATGGACACCATCCTCATCTCACATTGTCAAGAGGAAAATGGCTTTATGATGATGTTGGGTCTTGACCTGTGAAGAAGCTGTTGATGTCCGAAAATATAGGAGGCAATTTATTGAGCAATCTAGAGTTGAGGATGTTGCCAAAACATCATCCAGGATTAAGAAATGAAATTTGGTCAGGGCTTGAGATTTTCCACAGATGGGTTTGGCCTTGCCTTCACGGCAAAGAGATAAGCAAAAGAAAAAGTTTTATTCAGAAAGAATAATCCTATATGAAATAAAATTAGAGTGAGATGGAACTGTTTCGCTTATGAGGATGTGGATAGCTTGCTTCATTAGGGTATTTAAACTACAATCTACCCTTTAATATACGAAATGCATTTCCTCAGAGATGCTTCCATTGTTCGAGGGTCAGCGTCAGTTAATAATATCATAATATGGAGGATTTCCAAAAGATCATTCAATCACTAAAGGCGTACAGGTGAATCTACTCTTTGCCAGACTAGAAGTCTTGCTGCATTTGCTTCCTGGACAGACAGACTAGTTGTGAACTCGTGCTCTCTGCAAGTAAATTATAACGATAAAGAAAATACATCAACTGTGAGATGTTTTGTCGCCAAACTTATCGTGTCTTTTGTTGTGCGCACACCGTTACAGACCGATGCTTTCTGTAAATAGTATGCAAAATGAACTACAATAACCAAGTATCCACAAACCTTCAAACATTTTACCATCGCGATCCTAATCGCAAGGCACATTACTTAGATCCCACATAAAAGATGTGGGACTTCGGTGAATGATTACTTCCAATTAGGAGATGAATCCACAATCCACAATCCTCGTCACCTAACCTTGTTTTGTCACCGTGCCATTTGTTTGCCTTGGCGTGCTTCAGGAAGGTGTGTTAATGGTAGTCATTGACCCTCGAGTATGCATTTGAAAGAAATCCAAAAGCAGCAGAAATCATATAGGCTGCAAATTGTGTTTCATTTTATAATCTGAAAGTAGTAAAGATTGTGTAACAATCGTACTATATTGTTGTCAGGGCCTTTGTTGAGGTACGGGCGGCCAATGATTACCACAAAATGGAGTGCCTGAAGAATTTTTTTTTTTTGTTGGGGTGGGGGGTGTCAGAATCCTGACACATTTAAGCGACGAGCTTGATCAATCTCCAGAATTGATGGATTCGTGATGAAGCTAGAGAGTAATGTCTAAGGGCTAACGCACTGGGACACCAACAGGCTTACCTACAAATCCTGCTTGTTCTCTGCTGTCATGGAGTTCATCTTTTGATGTCAATCAACAAACAATGGATTTTTTGGAGCGTCTATTCGGAGGAGGAAAGAGAAGGAACTTGAGCTTGAGATCACTTTTGAAGACACTAGTTCGGTTATTTACTACCAAGGAGAACCTAGATGTTGATGCACTGAAATACAATACCAGGGAGATGCTCGTCATTCAAATTACATTAACTTAAACTTCAGAAAAGCCCTAGACAGGTTTTTTATGCTTGTATGATCTATCCATCTTGCAAGGAACGAGTTGACCTTAGCATTATCCTCTGCACAAAGCAATATTTGAAGGAGAGTATCCAAATTTCAATGAAAAATAAGTTGCATAAGAGGAAAAATGCATGATATCCTCCTTTTCAGTAAGATAAAGGTAGAGCAATCTCAAGGATTCTTATGCACAAACCTACTCGTGTATAATAACTTTTCCGTATATTTCAGTATCCTCTTACACAACTGTCAGCGTATAATGCATCTATGATGCATGCAAGGAAAAAAGGGAAAAATTCAAGTGTAACACAATTCATTTGCCAAACAAATGTTACTGCTGTTTGGCAGCTCGCGCAAGAATGGGGATTTTATGTCGTGTGTTGTCGAATCCCTGAATCTGCAGGGGTGGTAAAGAGTACACACTCGCAGTTGAGCTTTTACTGCGGATTTCCTTCAGAACCCTTACTACCGACACAGTGCTCTTCATGTACAAGCTCTCCATTGGCTTGATCTCTATGGGTTGCTTATTCGCCTGAAAAAAATTGCCGTTCCCAATTGAGGTGGAAGCTGTCCGATCATACCGTTCATTTGCAACAGAGACCTCAGATGAATCTGGGGTTTCATTATTCGGAAGAGGTGATCGAGCATGCTCTCACACTCTTTCACGAGTTTGTAAAGCAGGTCAGTGGTGAAGAATGGCTGTTGCAAGACTTTTTGGATGAAGGGCAAGCGAATGAGAGCTCCTGTCCTCGTCATACTTCTTCAGGATTTTCACCAGTCCTGTTTAAAACCGCATGAGTTATTGTTCTCACATTAAATCATGTGACACAACACAATTCCTGACAATGTTCCAATTACTTAAAATTGCTCGACGGAAACACTTCTGTGTTACACCATATAGAACCTCTGAGGAACCAGCAGATCAAATTGCCTTACTGGCCTTCTACTCAACATCACAAAACACACAGAAATGAAAATCTGTTACATGATTTCTCTATACTGACCACAATTTGGTGAATTAGCAAATTTTCCAACTCATGGAGCTAAACTTTGTCATCAAGCATCAGATGGAAAGCAGTATCTCATGATGCGCAGCCATCTACCAACAAGGCTACAATACCACCAAATGAAATCCAAGTTTGCCTGGACTTAGCATAAAAAATCAATTGCTATCTGAGAAAATATTCTTCTAAAAGTAATAAGGAAAAAAGCCACCCAAAAATTTGTGGGCGAAATACTAGCTGAATCGTGCACAAGATAACAACTGGACAAGTTGAACCATTGGTAACATCTATTTTGTCTCTCGATTCCTTCAAAAATGGCGCATGACTCAATCGATATGTAAGAAATATATAGGAAAATGATTACAGCTTGATTTCTTTTGTGAATGGGTGAACAGAATGCAGATACTAGTTTACCTTGACAAGAATGCCATATAAAATGACCAATTCAAAAGGGCCCAGGTCAGAGAGAAAAAGGTAACTGTACAGTTGAGGGCACTATAATTCTCTAAAAAAACCATCCCCCGGTGGAATTCTACAATTTCCTTCCTAATTTTTATCATCTCTGTGCTAATATACTCTCATTTAGGGCACGCATGACAACCATTCTGCCAGAAACAAAAATTTTTTGTTTCTGGTTTTGGGCCAAAATCTGTTTATGGAACAGATTTTTGTTCCAGAAATAGAAAAACACATTTGCGTTGCCAACAAGTTTCTGTTCCAAATCTATTTCTGGAATATGTTTGGAATAGAAACAGAGAAATAGAAACGTTGTCATGCGCGCCCTTAGCGACCCTATCTTGTAATTCCTGCATCAGATGATATAAGGCACAAGAGTCAATTATCCTCTCCCACTATGCTTCAGCAAATATCTTTGCATACCTCTCCCTTTAATTTCAGTATCTAAAACATGGATCAGTTTTGCCTCTCACTTCCATCTTTTATGAGGGGATTAATCATACAAATTACATTGAAGATCATATTCGCACACATCTTAATTCCTACATTAAAACTGAATTTGACAGCAGAAAACCGTTAGTTGCTGCTCACCAATTAAGGGTGGCTCTGCAACTACTGTTGAATTTACTCTTCGAAGTGACACCTCTGCTAGCAACTTTCAGCCAGAAAGAGCAAAATTCAGGGAAATAACGTGTGTTAGTCTTATTCCATACACACGAGAACATTCTTGGTATTTCGACATTCCTTTGCTAAAATCAAAAGCTGGGAGAGACTAGCTTCTATTTCCGTTTTACTTTGGCGCTACTAGCCATTGAGATTTTCGTTGCCTTTTGATGTCAAATTTCGAAATCAACGACGCTTTTTGCTGCCCTTCCAAGTTCCAAGAGCCTTTGTTGCATCGTCACCATGTTTAATTTAAATTACTTGGTAATCTTACAGTCACATAATCAAAGCATAGGAACAGGTTGGAACTGTACCTAACAAGTGTTGAAGTCTGTCCACTTTATGTGATCCAAGATGGTCGCACTGTTTTCCCAAATTTATCGTTCTCTCGTTGCTTCCGTCCTCTAGTATGAGTTTCAGTAGTTCAAATACAAATTAATTGAATTTGGATGATAATTCTAAACGTACTCTCTTTGCTTTCAAATGCCATTAATGAACTTAGCCGATAACTTCTTGTTGACTCTAGGCAGCTTAATACTAGAACAGCCTAACCCCGCCAAAAATACCAAAACTAAGTTTCTTCTAATAATATCACTCCGTCTGCTCTCCGCTGTATATAGAACAGGGTAAAATAGAAACACAATTTTCTTCAAATCCAGTGAAAGAGCACATGAAGTCGTGTCAAATTCGTCTACGCCAATCCCTAAAAATCTCTCCGCAATGGCTTCTGAGGAACTGTCAAACCAAGCTGCAGCAGGGCTATCTTTTTTATAACCTAGGGGCATGACCTTAATTAGCCAGCTACCAGGAGGGGAACTCGCACAGAACCCACTGCCATGGCTCCCCACTTGTTCCTGTGGCAAGACTTGAACCCACAACCATCGGTTCCGACCGGAAAGCATGGAACCACCTTTACTGGGCAGCAAACACATTTGAAAAGCGCATAACTTGTCCTTTTCTTTCTGTCAGTGTTTAGAGCAGTAGTCGAAATCGCACCAGAACCTCGTGTAGTCTCACACCACAAGCATATGAAAAAAATCACTAGAAAGAGAAAAATTACCGATCAAGATACGCTTGAAAAAGACCACGTTTTGGAAAGCTTACAGATTTGGGAATGGAATTACATGCATTCTAAAGCAAAAGGTGATCCGTAAATAAGTCCCTCGCTATTCAACATGTTCCTAACATAAAAATCACATTACCATATAAACCAAGTTCACCCTCTCCACAGGCATATTTCGACCTCATAATTAGGCTATGAATTTTATATTAGGATTATACCACCTAAAACCTAGATTATACTCACCATGACACCTCAATATTTTGGACTTGTTTTGTTTTTATCTGTCTTCTAAGTACCCAAACTTATGCTAGTGTGACAAAAATACGCTAAACTTTGCTCACTATGACGTCGATGCATTAATTTTTTCCTTTTGATATTGCAAGAACCCAAAGTTTGTATTGATGAAACAAAGAAAACTGAGGTACTGGTGTCGCAATGGGCATCGTGTAAGTATCTTTGGTGACCCAAAAAGACGTGAGGTATAAATATCAAAGTGGACATGGCACTGCAAAGAAAGAAATAGAGCTATTTTTTTTTTTGGCATTAACTCTTTTGTTTTTTTTATTTACGCTAATATTAATATCGACGAAGTTGTTAATTCAAGCAATTTTGACATAATCTTGCCAGATAATTTATGTTATATCAATTTGCAATTTGCCCCCACTTTGTTAGAATCCGGTTTTGTTACCCGCGAGACTCGTACATTATACGAAAACATGAATCGTGGGCCGTTATTGAATATGGACAAAAAGCTTATGGGACTAAAATGTCACTTTCATACACCGTGGGCTCAGATGCAAGAAACATTGCATTTCCGGGCTGGGGATGCATTTTCCCTCTAATTAGAGATGTTTTATTTTCCTTTTCTAGCTTTGCCGCTGATTTCCACTTGTGAATTTAGAGGTGAGCTAACTGGACAAGACCGGCCAGATAGGTCCCATCCATGAGAGGGAGTGGTATAGTCCCTGGTTCTATGGTGGATGGGAATACACACACGCATAGAAAAAAGAAAAATAGAAATTTTTGAAGAACCGAATAACCTAATTTTCATAGCTTATACTTGCTACTCACTCCTCTCCTTGTCGATACGCAGTCTCCAATAGTGTTTTGTCTTGACTCAATCTGTGTTTTGTCTTGACTATGTTATACAAACCAATTGTTTTGTTCGCACTTGGATTTAGCGAACTACAAGTGTAATTCCACTTTGAGGTTGGTTCTCTTCAACTCCGGGAGAATGACATATGCGCATAATCTTGTTTCAATTGTTCTAAGTGTTTTTTTTCCATTATTTTAGGATCGTAAATACTCATGTGATGGTTGTACGATAGTTATATATTTTGGAAGTTGTTAGTTTAGATTTAAGGGTTAAATTTTTATAAATAGTGGTGTTAGTAGTCCTATGGATATCGGACTAGTCCAGACCATGCACACCCTTATATGAATTACGAGTAGATATCAATAGTGGTTTCTTTTGTAGAAAATTATAATTTTTTTTTCCAGAACACAATTGTTTATATTGCTCAAAAAAATTAGTAAAAGAAAAATATTTTCTTCATCCACAGCAATAATTATTGAATGAGAATTTCAAGTGGTACAGACGATTATATTTAGGAAAATATTTTTCAAATCATACGTTTTTCACCGTGCAGACGGGGCAAAATTGAAAAGATTATTCTTAAAGTTTTATTTATACAAAGCATGGAAAATTGATTGGTGATGGCTAAATAATACGTAAGTGACCAAATGTGGATATCCTGTATTCTACAGTTGGTCTTGTGCATTGTAGCGTTCGTTTTCTGTTTGCTTGTCTAGGCCTTCGTAGTCTTATATTCCTACATATACTTCTAGGCTTTTTATTCATTTCATCTTTGTGAGGAAAGAATTCTCTATCGATGAGCGTAACATTATCAAATTCTAATCACATTTCCTTTTTGAAGCGGCAAGTTGTTGAATATGAAGAGTAAATATATACCGTCGAACATATTTATCTCATCTCCTATATGAGTCATCGAACTTGTCAGGTTGACGTAATAGAAACCCGATACCTTCATTTTAGGAGATCACCAAGTATGCTCAAATCCAAACCCATCAAACTATTTAGTTTGTACCCATATTTGCTTAAAAGTTCAAGCTAATTCAATTGATATCAACTAAAACAAATATTAATTGCTCCAAATCGTATTAATACTACGATATGAGACTTCTTCACTATAATTCACACGTTCACCTCAATATAATTTGTGCACTGAGGTAATTGTCGTGATCTAATTGCAGCAAAACCAAAATGCATATTGCTCTGCTGGAGTGATTAAACGTGGATTTTACCTAGTAAATCTCTATGCCATCGACGCTTGAATTTATTTTAAAGTTCTTTGGGATGTCCAGATTTTGTGGATGAAATGATAGATCCCTCGTTTATGGCTCTTTAATGCTCGGGACCCTGCCGTGACCAATCCACTAATTTTGGGCCCTATTATAAACCCTCTTGAATACAACTTTGGCAAAACCCCAATGAACTTTATTGCAAACATTGATGAATTGCCCAACCACTTGGGCTTCCAAAGCTTTAATAGTCCACTTTTTTCTCAGAGAATGAATAATTTTTTAAAAATAATTTACAACAAATAATCATTTGCATCGTTTGAAATAATTAATCAATGAAATTTATTTTTACTATCAACAATAATTTATGTCTAAACATATGCGTAGATGATAAAATTATTTTTCATTCATTTAAGTGATACAAGCAACATTTTTTAGAAAAATATTTCTCAAATTATTTATTTTTTGCAAAATAAACGCACTTTAAAACCATTTTCGATTGACCTATTTGAACATTTTGGCCACGATGTAGGGTCGCAATGAGATTTTGTGGGGGTTGAATTCGGTTTCATACCCCTATTTAGTTCAGCATGGTTTCGAAATTTTCTAAACCATAGCAGTTCAGTTTAGTTCAATTCAATTTGATTTTCTATCCGAATCGTACTTAACTGAATTGAACTGTGCTGATCTCTAGTCTCACTTTCTTCGAGGTCGTCATTGCCCTTGTAAAGCTTATATCTTCAAGAAACCAAGTGAGCATTGCTGCATTTTTTGATTGGTTTGTTTTCATGGAAAATGAATCATCTGAAAAATGATTTTTTTTAAATGATCGCTTATATTGCTTGAAATAAGTAGTTAGTGAAAAGTATTTTCATTATTATTAACATTGTACACCTAACTATTTTTATGGATGATAATTTTTTTTTTGTTGGTTCCTTCATTTTTGTAAGTAATAGAATCAATCATTTCTAGAAACATTAAAATCATTCATCTAGGCCAGCTGACGAGGTCGAGCGTTGAGATGTGTACGAAGTTAAAGACCACATGCAAAAAACACCCAAGATCAAAGGCCCCCGAGAGGTCTTGTCTTCTTCAGTGTAAACTTGTCGTGCTAAGCCTCTTGTGGTGTTGGAACTCTCCATATGGCCATGTTAGTGAAATGAAGCGCGAGGTCCTAATTTCATTTCCTTGGTTATAATTTCGTGCGGTCATGTCACAAGAAAAAGATTTCTTAAATCGTTCTAATTTTTGAGACATGCACTTATCCAATTCGCCGGATAATCTCGTGAAGTCATGTCACAAAAAGTAGATCTCCTAACTCATTCAAATTTTGGAGACACACATTAATCTAATATGCCGATGTAATTTCGTGAAGTCATGTCACGAGAAATAGAATCCCAAAATCATTTTGATTTTGGAGACATGCATTTATCTAATGACAATGCAAATCTCACGCGGAAATTGACGTGCCGGGATAAGGGCGTGCATCAGTCTTAGTCCACCGACAAACTGAACCAGACAGAACTTGCTGGATCTAGGTGGTTTTCGAGGGAACTGTCGGGTTCCAATATTTAGAATCGAGAATAATCGGTTCGGTTTCCTATTCCATATAAAGAATTGGACCGCCTCAACTAGACCGACAATTGACCAAGATTTCCTATTTTTTGGTTTTTAATGCTGAAGAAAACTTAATTTGTGAGTTATTATCTTTGATTAAAGTTAAAAAAACTCCCATTTGTAAGGAGTAGGAGAAACTGAAAAGGAAGAAAAATAAATCACCAGTTTCGGGACCGGCCCTCGAATTGGACCGGTCGGGTGGACCATTAATCTGCACACGTTATTCCCGAAAGAGGGTCACTTTCCATCTTATTTACATGTTAGGGACACTTGTTGCCATGTAAGTTTCTAGGTGGCTTGTATCAAATTTTTCGACATATCAAAAAGCTTGCCTTTTTGAAAGCACAGATAAGTTGAATGTCCCAACTGCAGCAAAGGTTGAACATTTGATATAAATTTTTTACATTGACCTAATAATTAGTTATTTAATTTAGAAGATGCGCACTATCTCAAAATAAATATTGTCAATTATTAGTGTTGGAAGATTTCATCGAGAAATTTGATTAACTTTTTAGATATGCGATTGTGGAATCACCCAGGAATGTAGGTTGAATTACTAGTGCGTCCTCCATGAATCTTCAATCCCATGATGGTCAACAACAGACAAATATTCACCCTCCACAACGTGAATGCCATTTGTTCATCAAAATAACGGTGGATGCCTTTTATTTGTGTTTATGTTATGGATGGAGAGAGAGAGATCTACGTTTCTTTTTTAAACGTGGTTCTCATTTAACTTCCTTATAGACAAGGAGATAGTGCCTTTCAAATGCGCACTTCTTCATGGGACATCTCTCAAATGATGCCTCACAAAAACATTTTTTCATCAGCATACTCTATCATGGATGTAAATGTTACAATAAGTATAGTTAGTTAAATTACAGATGTTTGATCACATGAAACCTTGAATATCTCTATATTCTAAAACGAGGCAACTGACTTCGCAACCAGAATAGTAGTCTTTATTGATTAACAAGACATTTTTTTAATAACGCTTAAACAATCGTGTGAAGACAATTAAATAGTATATGAGATAAACAGTAAAGTTCCGAATAACTTGCTTCTGCATTATTCCAATGGCACACAATGAGTCAAAAGCCGCAATTTGCAGCAAATGGTTCGAATTCTACATGGGAAATTTTCATCATAAAAATGAAGATAGAAAAAAAGATTTAGTACTACAAATTTTTTTTTTGAACTTTTCCGAACTTCAATGATTGCGTTTGTGAGCAATTCAAATCTTCTCATAATAAATATGACTGGTCAGCCATTAAAATGTATGTGGCCTGCAATTGCTGTGTAACCAAGCTGTATGTAGACAGAAAATATAATACACAAAGCCAAATATAAGCCAGTGGCAAATATATCTCTACTGCCCCATTTGTTTCGCGTAATATATATGATTCAAAAATATATTTTTAAAATAATCATTTATATCGCTTGAAATAGTCATTCAATCCCAAATATTTTCATTATAGACAAATGTTTATCTCTAAATATTTTTTGGACGATGAAATACTTTTTATTTATTCATTATTGTAAACTATGCAAATGATTATTTTTATAGAGATATTTTTTGAATAATTCATTCTTGGCGAAATAAACTGAGTCTATGTTGACACAAACCGGTCTGTGACTGAGACACAGAAACTTCATGATGAATCGCTTTCCACCAAATTGCCATCGACCACTCCCTTGTAGTGACGAGGTTGCATCTAAACCTCAGACACATCTGTCTCCATCTCTCTCTCTCTCTCTCTCTCTCAAATTATGTCGACTTTGACATTGCTGGAATGGACCAAATAATCATAACTAACAATGACAATGATGGGGGAATGAGTGATTTTACAGAAAAGTAATTGTGGATGAAAATTCGAAATGACCCGTGTTTGATGTGATCAAATGCCATCAACAACCAAACAAGTGATTTCCAATGATTTCAAAATGTGCGTGCACGACGAACGGAATTGGAAATTACAATCACGACGTTTCATTTTTACGCAAACTAGCATGTTTCGAAATGGCGGATGGGCGAGACGACATGCTGAGCTTTTGACCCCTTTCTCACAATGCATTTAAATGGGAAGTGGTTAGGGTTCCAAAGGAGTGGGCAGGACATAACTAGGGGCCATCATGCGTGCTGGCCTGCCTACAAAACAAACAGCTTTGTTGTTTTAGTATTTTAACATCGTTAAATGTTTGGGTCACTTTGCTATTGATCGACTGTGAGTTAGGACAGGAAATCACCTCCACTCTAAGCTTCGTTCGTTTTGCAGAGAACAACTTTTAAGATTTTCTAGGGTTTGGTTCATATAAAATAAACTATTCAAGGAAAACATTTTCCACCAATGAAAAAAGCACATTCAAAAGTAGGTAAAATGACTTACTCTCTCTAAAAGTGAAAATGATTTTCCATCATCTTTTCTTCCTGCATTCCTTCACATTCCTTTTCTTTTCTTTTTTCTTTTTTCCTTCTTCCTAGCAACAAGCCACAGCCGCAGGCCAATGAGCTTGAGTTCACTTGTGGCTGTCGCTGGCTAGTCTTGGTGGAGGAAGAAGGAAAAATAAAAAGAAATAAAAAATAGAGAATAATAAAAAAAAATAAAATAAAGTAAAATAAAAAACAACAATAATTTTAATTTTTTAGGAAAATTACAGAAACTGTTCATTTTAGCGTCGGTTGTACCATGTAGGACGGTCGTCATCCATATCAATAATTTTAGGCCAAACGACGATGCGAAAGCCAAATTAGATTTTCCTTACCAAATAATGAAAAATATTTTTCAATTTATTTTCAGGTTTCAACCAAAATCCAAAAAATATTGCCATTTTGCTGAAAGATGACTTCTCGAAAAATATTTTCTTAAAATGCTAAACTATGTGTGATCGATCTCCAAGATGATTTTCACTCGCTAAGGCAAATGTAAGATTGAATGATCGGTTAGAGTGACGATATGAAACCATAGAAAGTGTTTTTGCTCAAAATATACGCACGGGCTCACCGGCAAGCGTTCTTTTGGGCTTTTCCATTTTATGCATAGCCATATCTTTGGGATAACATGTTCTTAGTCGAATTATTTTTTTTTTCCCCTCTTTTCACGTCGGCCTCTTATTGTACGTCATGTTTCTATAATGGTTTAAGATAACAAAATAACACTCAAGAAGATTTGGTTGATTGGTTAATTGCTTGATTTAGATCAAGTCGATTCTGTATTCAAATTACAATGTCACCCATTCATGTCAGTAGAAGGGTCATGCCCACCACCCTGCGGGTGGGGCCTTACACCATAAACATGATGAGGCGATTTGGGTGTATCCATGAGAACTAGTCAAGTCGGACAATTCGGGTACCCCATGTTACCAAAAAAAAAATGATTGAATAGTGAAATAATTAGCGGGGAGAGAGAGAGAGAGAGAGAGTAGAGAGAGATACTTGGTAGAGAGAATAACCGTAAAATCACTAATATTAATTCCCAATTGAGCGAAATGATAAAAGGAAAAAAAAGTAGCAATAAGCTCTATTTATTTTGTGAAAAATGAATAATTTGAATAAACATTTCCACAAAAAATGATCACTTGTTTCTCATATAAAAATGAACAAATGGAAAGATCATATCTTCATGCACCATATCCAATACACAAAAATATCGAGGCATAAATTATTGTCGATAATGAAAATATTTTTTGTTGATTAATTACTTTAACCGATACAAGCCACAGTGTTTAGAAATATATTTTTTAAATCATCTATATTTCAGGAAACAGACGGAGCCTAAAGCTCCAAATTTAAGCCATTTGCAATAGCTTTCATTATAGCTGATAGAGTCATGGTCGTATTTGGTACTTAACTCATAGTCTCGAGATCATGATCCACTCCTCTCCTCTAAAAATTAGGCACTCTGTTGATTTACATGCTCGTTGTTTTGCATGTGACGAATCACGATCCTACGGGCCACCACCGGTGTCAAAAAGAGAATATGAATCTACAACAGGTTGAATGAAATTACTCTCATTCGGGCAGTTGGTCCAAAGATGCATCTTTCCTTTATTTATATGAACATGGTATAGATGGCCATTTTCGCTTGCCAATTTTGGCTAACATTGAATTCTCTCTCTGCCTCTCTCAATTTACATTTTATCCATAGACTTTTATTTGGTACCACTGTGAAAAGAAAAGAACTCCTTACTTGATTTGGTCAGATTTTCTTAGTACGTTTTGCCAATATTTCCCTATAGATATTGATGGGAAAAGTAACAACTGGGAAGATTGAAATTAGACTTTGAGGCATGAATGTCTCTTTAAAGAATTATTTGCCTCATAAGATTGCTATTGATTACTAGCAAAGACCTCAGTGATATAACAAAATCTCAAATGAATACTAAATAATAATTCTGGTATTTCTTCAAGACCTTTAAAACATGAAACAATTGAAGAATATGGGTTGTATTTCAAGAAAGAAGATGAAAAATTGAAGTATAATTATTGAACCAGAAATGTTCAATTTACAATAGTGAATCCCTTTTGTAAACAAACGTACTGTTCCAAAAAAGCACCTTTTGTTTGTTTTACAAACAAACTACCAACACATATAAAACCATGCTGACGGGATCATGCAAATGGCTATTCTCATTTATTATCTCGATCGTCGTTATTTTTGTAACGAGTGAAAAAATTACAATGTTTGAATTTAAAGAAGGTGCCCATTTCTTTGTTACGTTTCTGCTGGATCTTGCACTAGTCTTGGATATCTAGTTCGATCATTTGTGTCCCAAAAGGCACCTACATCTGTGTTTTGCATAGATGTAGTTGCTTCTTGCGGTCAACTGGCGTTTGAGCTTTGGTCTTTAATGTGATTACCTTTTTTTCTTCTTCTTTGTCAATGGCAGCATGAATTTTGATCTAAGACACTTTTTTGCACGTGACGTAGTTGCATCGTGGGTTCATTTTTCTCCCAGGCATCTCTATCAATATACTAAATTCCTCACCATCCCAAAGTCCCCCAAGTCAATCCTATTCCTAATTCAGCCACCTACCCTATTTGCCATCGTTGCCCCCGGCATCTGTTGTCGATGAGCCCCTCCATCTCCAGCGGTTCTCGTACACCTCTCTCTCTTTCTCTATGACAACCTTGACATGAAACTGGAAGTAGATGTGAACGAGCTTAATTCGATGTCATCCATGTTGGGGTATGGTTCATATTGCCCTTTGACAGGAAAGCACGTGAGTCCCGCTCCATGTTAAGTGGGCGGCGATCCGGGGGAGCCACCCCGGCGGGAATCTCAAGGGGGCAGCGCACCCTGGACACTAGAGGGCGTTTTACGATTTAAGCCAATACTTTTCCTTTAGTAGTTTGGGCTTGGGTTCATAAATAATTGCTACTATATATACTCTTTTTCTATTGAGAGATGTAACGAGAGGCGTGAATGCAGATTATAGTAAAATCCTCTACTGAACGTAGCCCTAGTTTAAGGGTGAACCAGGATAAAATCTCACGTCTCAATTTCCTTTTCTTACTTTACGTTTTACTTCAACTTGATTGTGCGCCGAATCTTACCAATCCATGGCAGAGAGGGGGGGGGTACAACCGAAGGTGGTGGCAGTGGGTGGATGGAAAGAAGCTGGAGTTTATGATGGTGGGATTTTTTTAATTTGGAATTTTACCGCCATGAAGGCTTAATTCAAATCAAATCTGAAAAAAAAAAAAAACAAACGAAGAAAACAAGATACGTCTGGTCTTCAATCACTGTGCACATGTTACTCTGGCCATACATAATACCCAATGCATAGCCTGGACATCGCTATTGTGAAAAGACAGGAGACGTGGAAATTCTTGGAATATATGTCTGGTCGTGATATTCCCACGTAGTAATATCTAGGGAGAACAATTTTTTAAAACCAGTCTTTTTTGTGTGTGCGCGCACGCGCGCAGATTGCACAAATACAAAACCTATAAATTAGATCACATGCTTTTTAAAATGGTGGGTGAGAGGGAGGAACAAAGTTAAAAGGCATTATCACAAACAGCGCATTGAGTGCTCGTTATAGAACTTCTATTCAGTAACTCCTATATCCATGAAATCTCGAAACGTAGAATTTGAGTGATAGTTTGAACGCATTTAATATAGAGACCTGTATATGATTCAACAATCCACGATTCGAGACGAATCATTTATCTCTCCTGTTCAATAGGTAAACAAGAAAGTCGTTCTTGTTCTTATCCCTCTCATGTCATGGTCAAAAGGAGCAAAAGCAAGTTCACGTGGATTTTAGTAACCATAACCTGAACAACACGACATGTAATAACAAGAGCAAACTTCTTTTCGATTTACTAAACTTAGAATTTGCTGAACTTTGATACACCATGGTCATCAATCTCAATCGAGATGCGCGTAAACAACAAGAGTTCCTGCTTTCATGGCGTTGTGCATTGTTTTTATCACCCATTATGCTGCGTTATAGTAAAGTTTACAGTAAAAGTCAAACTGTCATTTGACATTAATAATGAAACTATCAGATTTTTATTCCATCCACCGAAATGATACAAGACTATCCTTCAGGCGAGCCCTACTAATGGCGCCAGTTTGATATTGCGTGCTCGTATTATTTATTATTTGGCGAGCAAATTCTATGATGGATGGAATAAAAATCTTAGATACTTCATATATCTATTCTAGGTATTTAAATTTTCGTTTTTTTTTTCCACTCTTGGCGACTGGAGAGCGAGAAGCAATCCTCACCCTAAGGGCAATCGCTATTGAGGAGCTCCTCAATCATCTGCAGTGCGAGTCTCTGCTCTTCCCCCATATCGTCGCTCTCTCTTTGTTCCGAGTCCGACACAATGCCCTCGGGATCCTCGGAATTTGCCTCGTTGCCTTTCGGCTTGCCGCCCCCAAGCTTGATGGTCATGACCCAGTTGGAGTCCGGCCTCTGCCCCGCCCGCTTCTGCCACACGCCGATGTCGGAGCTCTCGGTGTCGAGCCTCAGGCACGTCAGCGACGCTGTCGGGTGCCTGCTGCATTTCCGGAGTTTCGCGTGCAGGACCTCCGAGAGGCCCTTTATCGGCGGGGAGGGGGAGGAGGAGAGGAGGAGGAGGAGGGGGACGAAGTGGGGTGGTCGGCACTGGCTGCAGGCAGGGCCTGGGACATGGGGAAGTTGGTCTTGGCATTGCGGCCGCTCATGAGGACGGCAGCCTGGTCGTAGGCACGGGCTGCTTCCTCGGCCGTGTCGAACGTGCCGAGCCAGATTCGCCTCTTCCTGTTAAATAACCAGAAAACGGCTGACAGCAAATCGAGACGCAAGACTCAGATATCGATCAAAACACCGGAGTGGCGGATCCTTACAGCAAAGGGTGGCGGATTTCGGAGACCCAAGAGCCCCAGTGACGTTGTCTGACTCCTCTGAACTTCTTGGATTGCACCATCTTCAGAGCTCGAGTGAGAATGAGAAAATGAAGAGAGGGAGGAGGGAATATATGCAGGGCGAGAGAGAGAGAGAGAGAGAGAGAGATGAGTAATGTAATTAAGGAAAGAGGTATCACTATCTGTAGTGTAGAGTAGTACTTTCTCTACACGCCCCGGGTCCTACTCCACTTCGAGTATGGCAGCTGGCCTTGCACAACTGTGGCGCTTTTGGAACCCAGTTCTATTGGTAGAAGGAGATGCCTTTGGGGGTAGCCTTTTATGATCTTTGCGCAATCCTTTTTTGGGAGATCGATTATTTTGAGCACACCAAAAAGTAATCATCGACCGTTTCATTAAAAAGATCCTTTCTAGTTCCTGGGTCTCACATTGTTTCGCATGAAATTCACGACGATCTTACGCCATTACAGGCGGTTGAGATTAAAAAATAATTAATCTCTCGAGTGATTATAGAAGTGTCTTCGTTAACAAAAATTAATCTCTCCGCTGATTATAGAAGTGTCTTGGTTGATACATTACTTGGATTATTTCGTCCCACGCTTGATTGGATGAACTTTCCTCTAGATGTAAGATATTTTGGAAAAAAACCTACCAATAAGAGATTGCTACCAGAAAATTTTCTTCCCACCAGAAATGGATACATATGTGACCCTATATTTATGGAGTATGACATCCTAGAGCCCCTTGGGAAAATCCTTTTTTGGAAAGAGGATTTATATGGCACAGTGGGTTCTCTTATTATGAATTCATAGTTTTGGGCTATAAAAATATTTTACAAAATTGATTTCCTTAGGCTATGTTTCGTGAAAAACAATTTATAAGAAAATTTTTCCGGATTTTTTAGCGTTTGATTTGCAAAAAATAAGCTAGTCACGAAAAACACTTTTCTGCCCATGGAAAAAACTCATTCAAAAGTGGGGAAATTTTTTTCTGCTTTTGAGAAGAGGAAAACATTTTCCCTCATTTTGTTCCCTCAATTCCTTTGCATTCATTTACTTTACATAATTGATTTCGTTAATGTTGAAAAGAAGGACCTATAATGCAAGGAAATTAAACCCATTCTAGAAAGCAAAAGTACATTTCTGTATTATTGCGTAAACACAAAATAAAGTAGAAGCGAACTTTAACGAGGATACTACAAGAGACTTAAGAGTGCATTTGTTTCACAAAAAATGAATTATTTGATAAACATCTTCCTAAAATACAAACGGAAAAAATTTCACCGTCCACAAAGATGTTTAGATATATTGTAGTTGCTAATGTAACATTTTTCATTGACTAATTATTTCAAGCGTATAAGCGATTATGTTTAGAAAAGTATTTTTCGAATCATTTATCTTTTGAGAAATAAATGGAGCCTAAGTATGAATCGACGTCGCAAACTTTGGTGACAGGGAATTCCACCAAAATAGGTGAACATGAAGATCATCATAGTCTCTAATCTCTATTTTGTAGCTATAAATGCTTGGACATGATAATTCTCAAATGCTTGTGTTCGACAGAAGCACTGCGCATGGTGCCGACTGTCAGTGAAGAGCTGAGAACGGTTGGTCGATTGCTGCCCGCAATGTGAGTCGTGACGGGATCGGAGAAGGGCTGATGCGGAGCAAGAAGGTAATAAAACAGCAGCTTCCATTAGGAAAGAGTGACCTCTGACAATTAATTGATAGAGAAAAATTTTGTCGAAAAAATCCTACGCTCCTTGTACTTTTTAATTGTATCAATTGAGTCATCATCATTTTCACGTTTTGTCAACTAAGTTAATTTGGCCAATTTTAAGAGAAATTGGTGACGTAGACGTCGGGTGTCTTATGTGATATGGTCGACGTTGGCGTGAATAATTTTTTTATAATAATTTTAAATTTGAATTTTTTATATTTTATCTTCTTTTCTGTTTTATTTTTATTTTTTCCTTTTTCCATCTGCCGGTGAGGGTAGCCCTCCCCAAGCTAGGCGCAGGCGTCCCTTACCTAAGGCCGGCGATGTCTGCCGGCCATTGACGAGGACTGACGATGGCCTGCAACTTCGTTGACCTCGCTGGCCACAATTAAACAAAAGGAAAAGAGAAGAAAAAAATTATAAGTAAAAATAAAATAAAATAAAATAAACTGAAAGAACATTAAAAAAAATTTAAAAACCTGTACACCAACGTCGGCCGTGTCACGTAGGATGGCTAGCATCCACATCAGCGATTTCTAACCAAAATTAATTTGATCAAATCCCTTCTCTAGAAGATTGGTAGGAAGGGGCCCATTCATTTGTGGACCTTACACGAATTGTGAAGGAGTTAAAAATAAAGAACTCGACAGGATGATCCATGAGCTCGAGAGTACGAATTGAGAAAGCAGCGATGCATTTCGGGACAACGGAATTTAATAACAAGCATGATTCACATGATCAATTCGAGATCGCTAGCCATAGGCTTTCGCCGTGGTACACCGCCGAGCATCGAGCTTCTCGACGTTTTGATTTCGACCATCGTCCTCCTCTCTCGTTTCCTCAATAGGAGGTTCTCTGTCCAATTTCCTCGGTACTCCTTCCGTTTTGCATGCCCTTGTGTACAGACGCCGGAGACGCTTTTTCGCTAGTTGATTTAATTGGAATATCTCTGAAAAATGCTCCACCGACACTTTTTCAACGTCGACGTTACATCGCCATCCTTTCCCGGACTCTTTCAATGTCCCTCTCCACGCCGCTCTCGCCACACATATCTTGTACCATACCACCAAGTGTCAGTCAAGTTCATATGACGGTCGTCTTTCACACGCCTGTCCTATTGGTTAAAAGGGAGTAAGAAAGTGAATCCGGGTGTTCAGATATCAAAAAGAAAAATAAGAGCACATACCGATAATATCGAAGAATCCAACAGCCCGCTCTCTCCATAGCCGTCAAAGTAAAGTAGTGGGACCGAAACTTAGAAATCGATGACTGACCCAATTTGAGTCACCATTAAAGAGTAGGCAGATGAATCACTTCAACTTTGGCTAAGGGACAAGAGAGGGAGAAGGCAATGACTGGAAGGGACGCAAACAGTTGGCTCTGGGCCAACTCCACCATGAAGTCGAAAACCCCACAGACGACGACGACGAGCGACCCCATCGGATCAGTCATTGGCAGACGATCTTCGCAGCTCTCCTGTTCTGCGCCCTCCAAACGTGGCCGATCCACGACAGAACACTCATTGAACTGTCAGACGCATCCCATCCTCATTTGATCTACAAGGGAATTTTCGTACTTTTTGGGAATATGCAAGGGTCTTGTGATCCTTGAATTCTGATCTTTCAGTTCGGAATTTGAAATTTTACGCTCCTGGATTTTCGATGTGATGCGATTTTAATCGTTCGCTATGGAGTGGCGATGAACTTTTGGATCAAAGCGAAGCTAACATTTCACCAGTAACTTTCTTCTTAGGTCGCCGTTTAATTTTCTCATTGAGTGATTGGGCTGTGGCGATTCAATGATAGAGTCTGTTTGTTTAACTATGCTCGTTATAATGAATAAAAAAAAGAAAAAAGGTTACCGCATTTGTTTCGTGAAAAATTAATGATTTAAAAAATATTTTATTAAAAATAATAGTCAATTATCCAGCAGCAAATCCTTTCATTTTCAACAACAATCTATGTTCTATGTTTAAGTGTTGTTGTTGTTGATGAAAATTCTTTTTATTTATTCACTTTGGTAAGTGATATAAGCGAACGATTCTTTTTTTTTTTTTTTCAAATTCATCCTTTAGAATGCAAATATATAATAGCAGTTAAACTCATATAAACTGTGGAATTTAACCAGGAAATAATGTTACCTGCCTTAATAATTTAATAGGACCGGCAAAGTTCATTCGTTTTTATCTGCGTCATCGAGAAAGTACGTGGAAGAATCGTGGACCTCAATTTATTGGGACCTTAGACATAACATCGGTGGTTTTTGCATCGCTATCTCCATAACTCTTGGAACTTCCATTGACTTAGATATCAAACGTGTCCTGTAGTCATGGCCACGGTCCTAAAACGGCTGGTTTTGGTTCAATATTTGGAGGAACCGAAATCGGAACCTTAAGTGGCGGCTCTAGTTCGGAATCGTATTTTTTTTTTGTCAAAAGTTTTTTGAATTTAAAAATTAAATTGTAATGAATTTGTAATAAAATTGTAATCAAATTATCAAATGATAAATTATGAAATAAAAGAAAATAATGAATTATGAAATAATTTTTTATTAAATAAAAATTGTAATCAAATATAGGGAAAAAAAGGGATAAGGGGCTTGAACTTAATGAATTTCATTAAACGCCTACATATCTTTTTGAAAATAGAAGAATCAAGACTCATGTAGTTCTTTTACCTTTGATAACCCCTTATTTAACTTATCCCCAATCGTCGCTACCCATTCTTATACCGATGTCGGTGGTATATCCATCATCAAAGAATTCGGTTTCATTATTGCGATATATTTCTTATTATCTATATTGAGCTTTTGTCCAATTATCAACATAAATTTGAACCTCCACCGAATCGGAAGCTAATCTTGAACGTCATTCATCTAAAATATTGCCTCCAACACTACATGTTTGTTTTACCGCAACTATTGTACGAGGGATTGCTAAAATTTGTTTTGTATTCAGAGCAACAATTGAGTATTGGATGAAATGCCTCTTCCATCAATCAAATATTGTGAAATTTGTGTTACCTTAAGATTCATCAAATTCAAAAGAAATGGTTATATAGCTCTCCATTTCAGAATTACTTCATATTACTTCCTTTTTTCTTTTTTATCTATGCAACATAAGTCGGTATCCTCTATTAACTTTACCTATGTTCCCACTTTGTAAGTTACTAGATTGAGAAGATCCACATCCACTATCACCTAAATTGTATGTTTTACAAAACTTATCATATAATTATATTAGTATTACTTTTTTAGCCACTGTTTGTATAATTCCAATATTTACCGTATCAATTAAATATAGACATTCATAATACGTATTCAAATAATCACCTAAATCATCTAATTTATAATGTCTATAAAAATACATGCAACTAAATAAATAATAAAAAATTTCTCATAATAATGCAGCCATTTTGTTCACATTGTTTTAATAGTATCACTTAAATTCTCATCATTTTCATTTTTCTTCAAAAACTCTAACAATGTTAATACGTTCTATTAAAAATAAATGCATAGTAGGATAATAAACACCGGACAACGTATAAGTTGCATCATTAAAATCTTTAAAATATCTAAGAAAAATTTCAACTATCTTATTCTTATGGGTATAAATTAATTTGAGCTATATTATCTAAAATAAATGCACATAATTAATCTTTATATACAAAAAATTCATTAAGCAACTTGTAAGTAGAATTTCAGTGATTTGGAACATCTCTTGAAAATCTTTTATTTTTTTTTCCATTTGCTCTACAAAATTTTAGCCATTATTTCAATATTTCAAAATGTTTCCACAAAATTGAATTGCTATTTTTATTGGGTTGAGAAAAATATCAAGAGTTTTTAAAATAATCTTGTACACATAAATTTAAAACATGGCAAGCACATCTAAAGTGAAAAATTATCCACCTACAAATCTTTTTAAGTTCAACAATTGAAGCGGTCTTTGCCGCTGCATTATCAAAATCAATTGAAAATTTTTTATTAAGTAAATAATATTCTTCTAAAATTTGCCTAATTAATCTATAAATATTATTTATCATATGTCTATCATTCAAAACTCTAAATGCAATAACTCTTTCTATCATTCAAAACTCAAATTCAATAATCTTTTTGGAATATTCTAATCATCATCTATCCATGACATGTTATACCCATATAAGAATTAATTTTGCCAGTGATCACTCCAAATATCGCTACCTATATACACATGTCCATTAAAATTCATAATAAAATATTTGTAAATATTTTTTTTATTTTTATAAATATTTTTAATTTTGCATTTATTTGTATTTTTGGGAACATGTTTTACTTATGGAACACATGCATTTTGTATAAATTGATTAAAACCAATCTTTCACCAAAACTAAATGATAAATTGTTCAATAGAATAAATTTACCTAACTTTTCTTTATAATTTTTTTTCATTATAACAAAATAAAGGAAAAGTTGTTAGGATTGGCGTACCCTGAAATTTGTTGTTGGCTTGGCATCAATTCCCACTTCGTTGAATGTGTCTCCTCATAAGATGTTAATTAAATGTTCTATATCTTTGTCCCACCTTTATTTTTTCTCTTTTATCACAATGTGTACAATTATTTCGTACCTTTTTGACCTTCCTCAAAATTTTCAATATTCATGAAATGGTCCCATATGTCAGATATATTGTGATATTTCTTTATTGTTGACATTTTTTTTCGTACCATTAGTAGGATGAAGAATCTTTTTCGTATGGACTTGTTTCCATATTAAGGAAAATATTAATTTCGTCATCTATATTTAACTCCTACAATTTGCTAATCAGGAGGATCCAGAGGATGAGGATAATTGGCTTCCTCCATTGTGCTCTTGCTTTTGCCACTAGCTCTACTTCTCACTTACCTTTTATATATATAAAATATATGCATAATGCACAAAAATATGAAATGAAAAAGAATTTGAAATTGAACATTATTAAAGGAGATAATAAATGAAGAACTAGAAATTAGAGAACCAAGAGTGTAATTGATACTTGAGAGTTATGGAGAAATTTGAGAAATTTGAGAGAATTGAATGAAGAAGAATTTGTGGTGAAAAAAAATGAAAGATGGAAGGGATCATATATTATATCATTATATATAACTTAGAAAATATATCATACATTACGAAAAAAATATAATTTTTTTAAAGGCCAACGGCTCTATTTAGAGGCATTTGAGAGCCGTTGTTGAACTGTCAATTCTGGGCCAAACTAGCCCGTGATCATGACTACTGTCCCTGAGGCTTTTGTCGTGTATTGCAACCTTAGCTACGAGCACCTCATTTCAAAACCAGAAGACTTTATGCATAGCCGTCAAATTTTTCAAAACTATTTAACATTAACTACAACAGTGTTCAATTGGGAGAGGACTCGGAATCGACTACATTAGCAAGTGAATGGATTCATTCTAATTGGAATCGATCGAGCCAGTGGGAAGCGTTCGAAAAAGTTGGTGGAGGTCTTCTTTTGGGGGGGGGGGGGGGGGGGGGGGGGGGGACGGGGGGGGGGAAGGACGAGAGGGCAAGGGGCAGACAAGAAGGGGCAGAACTCGCAGATAAGGAGGCTTCCGGAAGGGGAGAGCGAGAGGGAGGGCGATAGGGGAGAGAGACGGGAAAGGAAAGATGGAGGACAAGGGGAGGG